>PYHX02000467.1:48628316-48889577 GCA_004302925.2 Cochliomyia hominivorax | reverse complement strand
ATATGAATGTAACTTATTTTTTTAATTCATATTTCATGTTATGTTTGGTTCTGTTAAATTCAATGTTAATTTTAAATTCAATGTTAATTTTAGAGCTTAATGTTAATTTTCTTATGTTTACATTATGTTAAATTGAATTTGAAGTTTCTGTCGATGAATTAATTACCCTATTTTTTTCTTTTTCAAGTGTATCATTGAGATTTTTTATAAATATATTGATTATTGTATAATTTATTATATAATTAATTAATTATTATAGTAGGGATATTCGAGAATATTTGATTTTGTAAGAGTGTTTCTGGACTATTTTAATCATGGACGTTAACAGCATTATGACAATGAATTGTGACGCTTTACGGAGAAAATTGACTGAGTTAGGATTGGACAATACAGGTTTGAAGGCAGTGTTACGCGACAGGCTCCTCCAATATTTCGGTCACCAAATCGATGGGGATGACTCTGAATCTTTAAATTCTGAGTATCAGGATGTAAGTGCTAGAACACATCCGGAGTTTCGCCTTAGTGGTCCTGTCTTCACCTTGAAAGACATTGCAGATAGTCTGTCATCATTCAGTGGGACTGATTCTTTGGAAGTTAGAAATTGGGTACAAGATTTTGAAGAGAACGCTGAAATAGTAGGGTGGAATTCTGTGCAGAAATTTATTTATGGAAAACAATTATTAAAGGGTGCGGCCAAATTATTTGTTGCAAGTCAGTCCGGATTGAAGAATTGGTCGGCACTGAAAAATGCTTTGATTGAAGAATTCGGTGAAACATTATCGTCGTCGGAGATACACAGGGTTTTGAGAAACCGTCGCAAACATCCAGGTGAGAGCTATCGCGAATACTTATATGCTTTAATGGAGATAGGCAAGCCAATAAATTTGGACGTTCCGAGTTTGCTTGATTATTTCGTCGAAGGTATTCCAGATTCACGATTTAATAAGAGTATTTTGTACCAGGCAAAGACTGTTGAACAGATGAAGGAACAAATTAAGATTTACGAGAAGGTTCGTAATCCACTCGATAGGGGTAACAGGAAAAATTATTCTTCAAATGACGTGAAAATTACGACCAAGATAGAGAATACAGACAAGAGTAGAAGATGCTTTAAATGCGGAAATACCGAACATTTGGCCAAGGATTGTAGGGAAACTCAATTCAAGTGTTTCAAGTGTAATACTCCTGGACACCGTGCAGCCGACTGTAATGAGAATAAACAGAAAGTCAAACTGAAGCCGCGCAGCAATATGAACATGTTGGGCTATAGTAAGGAACTTTTTGAGCCAGGAATGATATTCAAGAAATTTCGAATCAGTGACATCAATATTTATGGGCTTATTGATACCGGTTGCAGTATTTGCACGATAAGGAGCGATGTTTATGAAAAGTTACGTGACGTATTTAAGCTGACAACGGAACATAAAAGATTAAAAGGTGCTGGTGCTGGAGTATTCTATACTCAGGGTTACATTGATGCTCCGATTATTATTGAAAATATTCAGCTGCAATTGAGATTTTATGTTGTGCGTGCGGAGGATATCGACTATCCGGTAATTTTGGGTAGTAATTTGTTACAATTTGTCGATTTAATGTTCAGCGAAGATGAGGTGAAATTTCTTCCTAAATCAACCATGAGTATTGAACACAAGACAGGTGAGACTTTCAAGAGGAATGATTCGTTGGAACGTATTAGCAATTTCCAAGATCTATGTTTGAATATAGAAAAAGATGAAAAAACAGTAGCTGATAAAGAACAAGGAACGGTTCGACCCTCGGAAGAAAAAACTTTGGCGATCGAGAATTTTCCACTACCCAACGATAGGAAGATTTTACAACGATTCCCAGGTTTAACGTCATATTTTCGTAGATTTGTTGATGGTTATGCTGTATTGTCGAAACCGATGACTGATTTGTTGCAGAAGGGCAATGAGTTCAAGGTAGATGATGAAGTGATTCCTTCATTTGAGCAACTGAAAATAGCATTGACGAAGGATCCGGTACTTAAACTATATAATCTAAATGCTTTGACTAAGGTCCATACAGACGCTAGTAAATTTGGATATGGTGCAGTCCTGTTGCAGGAAGATTCCGAGGATCACGTAGGACCCATGGCATTGACAGACAAACAATATAATCACATACCTGAAGTCGTAGATGGATTTTCAAAATTTGTTTGGTTGTATCCCACCAAGGATACTGGGACAGATGCTGTTATGGATCGGTTAGAACGTCAGACTGCTGTATTTGGTAACCCGAAGAGAATAATTTCTGATAGAGGGTCTGCATTCACTTTTAGAGAATACTCGAAGACTTTCCTAATATTAAGGAAATTATGGAGGAACAAATTCTACAAGAAATGCAAACGGAAAGAAAAAGAGATAGAGAAGCATTTCAACGCAAACCGCAGAGATGAGGAGAAGTATGAGATTAACGATTTAGTCGCTATAAGACGCACCCAATATGGAGTCGGTTTGAAATTAAGGGGTAAATATTACGGTCCTTACAAGGTGATACGAAAAATGAATCATGGCCGATATGAAATCGAAAAAGTAGGCGAAGTCGAGGGCCCACGTAGAACATTTACAGTGGCTGAGTATATGAAACGGAGGACGCCAGTATTCGAGTCGAATACCTCGTCAGGAGGGCCGAATGTGGGATTTGAGCCTGGTCGCACACGATCGGGTAGACTCTACTAAGGGTTAAGACTGATGGCAGTTAAAACTAATATTGAAACGACCGTTGTATTTGACAGAATAGGACGAAGAGAGATGACTGTATATGACAAGAATATTCTAGAATCGACAAAAACTGACGAGTAACGATTAGATCTCAATAGACGGTCAATTCCGTCTATAGTTGAGTTTGAGCACTGGTCCAGGACAGTCGTAGTCTAAAGTTGAAAGAGTTAAGTTGTTAAGTTGTAAAGTTGTAGAAAGTCAAGTGGTAAATTTAAGTTGTGAAAGTGTCTTATAAAGTGAATAAGTTTATTTGATTATTTAATTAAAACTTTAAATACCCTAGACTTAAGCCATATATATATTATATATAATAAACTAAAATCTATTAAAGAATTGTGTTTTAATCAAAGTCATCAAACTTTGTAATAAAATTATCCCACATATATATATTTTATATCTTATTATTATCTTATTATTAGGGACAGGAATGGAATTAAACCATAACGGCAATTTAATTTTTCAATTCGGTTGTATAAATCATTAATTCGATTACAACTACTATTTATATTTCTAATATCTGTGTTCACAACCTCTAATATAAGACGTCATAACCATAATATTAAATATATGAATCGAATGTACGGTACCAAAAAACGAATTTTTTGGTTGATACAAGCGAATTGGGAGGTAGTTGCTGCAACCTCACGAATTCGGTTGCAGTTACCAATCTGTTTTCCCTGTGTAGGATAATGAAAATTTTATTGAAATAATTTTTATTGAAAATACTCAGATGCACAGTGTAATGTCTAATCTAAAAGAGTAATAGATTAACTCAATGTTAATAATAATAAACAAATTACAATAAACCCGTGTCATGTTAGACATTACAATTAGAGATCAAGTGAAACATGAACTCTATAAAATGGATTCCACCAACTTCAACAAAAATATAAAATATTATTAGTGCTCAACGCCTTGAGGCCGATATTCATGTAAAATACTTCCATTTGGAATTTCTTTAGCGCCAGAAGTGTTCCAAAGCCTTATGCAAAAACTTTTACTTACAGAACGTCAAAGTTGCTATCGACGATATTTTTATATGTTCGAAGATTTTAAATGACCTTCGTTCAACTGCAAACAATGTCATTAATATTATAGTAAGAAGTAGATTAAAACTTAATAAAGAAAAATGCAAATTTGAATAAAAACTCGTAAAATTTCTTGGACACATTATTAGTGATAATGGTTTACAGCCGTATCCAGCAAAAATTGATGCAATCAACAGATTAAAGCCACCAAACCACAAAAAATAAATAAATTAAAAAGGGTCTTAGGTGAATTCAATATTTAAGTAAATTTATTTAAAACTTTTCACACATCACAGCTCCCTTACGTGCGCTTCTTGAAAATTAAAATTCTTTCCATTGGGATACGGTTCAGCAACAATCGTTTGATAATTTAAAACAAATCATAAGCAAACCACCAGTGCTGAAATTATATGACGTAAGCAAAGACGTAACTTTACAGGTTGTTTCTAGTTCATATAAATTGGGTGCGGTAAGCTTACAAGATGATCAGCCATTAGCATATGCTTCCAAATCTCTAAAAGAGAGCCAGTTCAGATATTCTCCACTCGAAAAGAAGCCCTTGCAGTTAAGTTTGGGTGTGAACAATTCCACCAATATATACATTCATCACAAACAAGACTACAAAAGTCCAGAATGAGTTTGTTAACATATAACCCAAAAGTAATAAACAAACCAGGTATCAAAATGTACTTAGCTGATCGATATTGTATAAATAATACTACCGAAGACACAGAGAAAAATCTGGAAATTCAAACAATATTGTCAATTTCTAAGGTAATCCCGCAAACTTAATAGGAAATTTCTTTAAATATATTCATACTGAATATTTTAGTTATGTAAAATGTGTAAGAATGGCTAGAGAGTCAGTATCTTAAATGAGCCAAGACCTTTTAACTTTGTCAACAAATGTTCTGCATGTCAAGTTTACTTACGAAAAAATTTTTAAATGAAAAGAAATTCCCTGCCATGGTTTTGAGATATGAGCAACCAATTTGTTTAACAAAGAATATATTGTTTTTATAGACAGTTATTCAGTTTTTCTCAAAACTCAATGAAACATCATCAAAATAAGTAAATTTATTTTTAATGATATTATTTCTACATTTGGACCCCCACTTACTTTGGAAACCGACAACGGTCCACAATTCTCAAGCAGAGAATTTTAAAATTTTTCATCAATCTAGAAATTCAATCATAGAACAAGTTCGCCTTACCACCCAAGTGTTAATGGGTTAGCAGAGAGAGCAGTATAAACTGCGAAAAAAATACTCAACAGTGACCATTAGTTTGGTCTCCAAAATTATATGAATACTCCAAGATGTAATTTTAGTTCTCCATTTCAACGCTTGTTACCGATTTTAAAGGAAAATTGATTGTTACAAGAAAGAAATCAACATCGTGAGTATGCAAATCGTGGTGCTAAAGGTAGTAATTCGAATTTCTGCGAAGTAGAAATGGTAGTGACAATAAAAGAAAATGAACGTACTTGGATACTGCGAAGTAGAAATGGTAGTGACAATAAAAGAAAATGAACGTAGTTGGAAACCAGCAGTGGATAAAACTCAAATCCACCCTCGTTCCTATATAGTTGAAGATGTGAAAGGTAATAAATATCGAAGGAATTCAACACACACTCTAGCTAAAATTACATCTATTCCCGAAGTTGTCGCAGCTAAAGACCATTTGAATTCCGAAGGTCTACACAATACTACTGAAGCCACAATTCAACAACCACCTCCAATCCTAAGAAGATCCTCACGAATAAAAGTTCAATCACAACGGTGTATGTACTAATGTCTTCTAAAAGAAGGGGTATGTTAGAAGATATTTTATAAAATTCGCATTTATGTAACCTTTTTTATTAGTACTAATTCTTACGACAGTAGGTTTGTCATCTTTTCACAATATATTTTTAAACTATCTCGTACTTTGGAACACAGTCTTATAATATTTGTTACGAATAACATTTTAAATTTTAATAAATAAATATATTAAAATCATAATGGTATTATTTACACTAATAAGCGACATATATTAAAATTTCTTTGCGACATTGTTGATGACAAGGGCATCGCAGGACGTTTCTCCAAATTGAACTAAACAGTTCACCATTTCATTGGTTTACAGTTGCATAACACCAATTTGGGTTTTCCTTGTGAAGGAATAGAATGTGTGAAGCGCAAGGAGTGTTACCTCAGTATTTTGTAAAAAATAACATATATTTCTAGTCAAAAACCTCAGTTGTTTTAGAATGGTCCGAATATAAATTTCACTAACAATTTGTTGTCGTTTCTTTTCTCTCAATTCATAAATGGATTTTTTTGGCGTATTTTTAGAGAGTCTTAGAAACCACTTTATTCCAGGAGTGGTTAAAATTTTCGAAATATTTTTATTTACAAAAAAAAAAAAAAAAATCTGAAAACTAAACGTACTTTTGAATGACGAATAAAGGTTAAATCGATTATTTCTGAAAAAGATAAAAAATAAAGCCTTTATCACTTTAATTTTCGATTTATGTTAGACATAATTTCAGCCAAAAAACGTTTTGTTTTTAAATGATCAAAATGAAACTTGGCAATTTCCAAAGTTTGAGAAATTGGAACCATAGGTTCTTATCTCAAACTCCTCAACATATTGAAATAGATGGTTATAATTTGTGGAAAATTCGAAATTATGTGAGAGTACCAATACCAGAATTTCATTTATTAAATAACAAAATTGAGAAAAAATTGCATTATTATTTTAGGCAACAGTAAAAATATAACCTTTATATTGATATGTTCATATAAGAGTTGTTTATTAAGTTAATAATAAGTGAAGTCACTATTGAAATCTTTTTAAAAATATTGCTAAAACATTAAATTGAAAAAGAAAACATGACGGAATAATGAACATTATGCTATTTTATGTACAGTCACTGATATAAGTATAGAGTATAAGTATAAAATGCAAATTACGAATTTCAAACTTCCAATTTTCTGTCATGAAAATAAGTTAAAATTTTCATTTACATATTTAATTACATATTTTAATTACCATTTTCATCTATCTTATAATTTATATATCTTCTATATCAAAAATAGGATGTGTGTATACATATATGTATGTAACGTATAGCTAGACCAATTTTCATGAGGTTTTTACAGGGCGAACTTAGAGATTATTTTAGTAAAGGGTATAATAATAAAAATCTGTAAAATTCTTAAAAAATGTATGAAGACTTCTCTATATTTTTCATTATATTTAACGAATCTGGTTTGATAGATGATTTTATTTTTTAAAAATAAGAGTTTATTATTTGTGAAAAGTAATAGTATGATTTTATTAAATAGTTTAATTAATTATATATTTTCAACAAATGTGTTATAACAAATAAATAAATGAATTAATTTTGTTTTTAAATTTTGTAAACATTTTACAATATACTTTTTTGGATTTACCCCATTTTTAAACTTTTTTAGCCATTTTCAAGCTATTATTTTCAAGCCTTATTAACAGTCATATTTATATGTAATAAAAAACTTAGTTTAGTATGTTGACCACCTAAGTTGAAATAAACTTGAATAGTGTTGTTCCTTCTGATCCTCATGAGCTTACATTTATACCAGGCATAGAAACAGTTCAAAACATTTTGTAAAAGTTGGAAGTCGGATTGAACATTAAAGGTAAGAATATTTTAACATTATCAGCGATCATCAGCATATTGATATTTTTTAAAACATGTGGCACATCATTTATAAATAATGTGAATAGTAAGAGCCTAAGATGACTACCTTATGGAACACCAGGGAGAACGTTTATAAGTTTAGAATTGATATTTTCATAACGAACGTATTGTCTTCTGCCAGTTAAATAGGTTCCAATCCAGTTCATACTATTTTGTGAAAACCCAATTAAATTTATGATTAACTTTGTGGAACGTTTACTAAAGTCCTTTTATATAACATCTGTATGTTGGCTATTAATGAAATGAAGAAGAGAGCTTAAATATTTAGTTATAATTTTCTCAAAAAGTTTTGGTTAATATTAGCAATTCCTTTGTAATTTCATTTTCAGGTTTGAATAAGGGAATGATAAAAGAATTTTTCCAAAAACTTAGAAAGTAACCAATTTTATTGAAACATTAAATATGATAGATAAAGGCTTTGCTAGACCACTTGCAGAGTGTTTTAAAAATAGTTTAGTATACCGTCTGGTCCATAATTAGCAGCAGATTTAAGACAAGTTAGCTGATGTAGTATTTTAGTATCATTTATTTAAGGGATATTGATTGTTTGGAGTGATTGTGTATTCTGCGGATATATATTGGCATTATTATAAACCTAATCAGAATACGTCAAAGAAAAATTGTCAGCAAACATATTGGCAAATGACAGCGTTATCTTAACTTTATAAATATACTTTTTAATATTTTTAATTTCAATACAACTTTGAATGAAGTGAAAAATCAAATTCATATAAATGCATTATTTTACAATGGTTTAAATTCCATTACTGTCCAAAATTATTTACGGCAATAATATAATCATTTTTTTAATTAAATTATTATTTACCAATATCATATTTTGTGAATTCTGTGAAATTTTACTTAATATTATGTTTTATTTTTATAATTTTAACGAACAGTTTTATTTATAAAGAAGAGGTAAGCAATACAATTTTAACAATAATAATATTAAATGATTTTACAAATTATTATTAAAATTTAAGAGAATTAAAACAGACACAAATCTTATTCTGTTTCTAAAACTTTTTTTAGAAAGTCTTTCTCAAGTTTATCTTTAAAATCTTCCTCAGTCGTGATTTCATCAGTATCTGTATTATCTTCAAATATCTTCACAGGCTATTATATTAATGTTATCTGGTGGAATCAGTAGACGTTTTCCTTAACGAAAGCATTTGTATTGTCGTTGGGATGAAACGAGAGCATTTAAATTTAAATTAAAAAAATGCATTATTATGCATTACGAAATGTATGAGTGATATTATTGATACAAATATTTCTACTAGCATTATATATCTCTAAACCTGTTTTTCGAAAAGTGAAGTCTTATATTAAAGTCGAAACAAAAGTAGACAGTTTTATTTTCAGGGAAAGTTTGAGTCATCATATGTTATTGCTATGTCGGTAGATGTTTCAGCATGGTAATGGTGCGAAGCATTCATCAAAGTTATCTGCTAATGTGTTCCAAGCTTTGAGTGCCACCACAGTCGCAGAATTTGAATCCATAGAGAATTCCTATGGCATTGGAAAAGGAAAATATGTGTACGACGCTTCAGAGGTAATCTGGAGCTGATAATTTATAAAATCTAAAAAATCAATCAAATGCAATTCATGCCGACAAAGTATGCTGAGTAAAGAAACGTATTTTTCAATAATATCATAAATAAAATGTAGGTGATTTAAAAAATCAATATGACTAACTTTGAATTTATCATCGGACCATGAACTAAGAACTTGTGCTCCTCCAAATAAATTGGAAAATACCTCAAGAATGTCCATATGATATTTCTTAAGACAATATTCATAGATTGCAAAGTAACAGAATAATTAATAAAGTTTTGAGTTTTGAGAAAGAAATATATATATATATATATATATATATATATATATATATATATATATATATATATATATATATATATATATATATATATATATATATATATATATATATATATATATATATATATATATATATATATATATATATATATATATATATATATATATATATATATATATATATATATATATATATATATATATTTATATATATATATGGGGTCATTATTTTTGTTCCCTTTTGCTACTATTTTCTTAATTTTAAGTAATTTTGTCATTAATAGACATCACCTCTTTTTTTCATTTCATTAACTAGCATAAGAACTGCATTTAGGTTAAGTTTCATCCCTTTTAAAACTAACAGCGGCAACAGTTTTGCTAAAAATTTACGTGTCGAATTTTGCACGCTTGTTTTCAAATGTGTTGTCGGTTCAACTACTTCCATTTCATACAATTCTTGAATTACTTAAAAGCTTAACGTCAGGTGTTTTTACGTCACATATTTACCACGTATTTCGCCAGGACTTAATTAAGTGTGAGTTGGAAAAAATTTTTCGGTTACCCGATCCTTTATCGCATACAAGGACACAAATGTTTATTTCAATGCTTTTCGAAACATTAATATTTCCTGTAAAAGTTTCGCTTAAGTTATCCGCAGTAACCGTTTTTTGAAACGAAATAGATTAGAAGGAGCGTTAAATTAGGAAACATTGATTACATCATAAAAACACATGCATGGGTGGCAAGCCAATGCGTGCGAATTCATCAATTAGATCAAAGCTTTCATTATACCTCAACTCTATACTTTTTTCATTTTATCTATAATTAAAATCATATGCTTAGAATCTCTCTCATCCATATATATATATATATATATATATATATATATATATATATATATATATATATATATATATATATATATATATATATATATATATATATATATATATATATATATATATATATATATATATATATATTTATATATATATATATGGGGTCATTATTTTTGTTCCCTTTTGCTACTATTTTCTTAATTTTAAGTAATTTTGTCATTAATAGACATCACCTCTTTTTTTCATTTCATTAACTAGCATAAGAACTGCATTTAGGTTAAGTTTCATCCCTTTTAAAACTAACAGCGGCAACAGTTTTGCTAAAAATTTACGTGTCGAATTTTGCACGCTTGTTTTCAAATGTGTTGTCGGTTCAACTACTTCCATTTCATACAATTCTTGAATTACTTAAAAGCTTAACGTCAGGTGTTTTTACGTCACATATTTACCACGTATTTCGCCAGGACTTAATTAAGTGTGAGTTGGAAAAAATTTTTCGGTTACCCGATCCTTTATCGCATACAAGGACACAAATGTTTATTTCAATGCTTTTCGAAACATTAATATTTCCTGTAAAAGTTTCGCTTAAGTTATCCGCAGTAACCGTTTTTTGAAACGAAATAGATTAGAAGGAGCGTTAAATTAGGAAACATTGATTACATCATAAAAACACATGCATGGGTGGCAAGCCAATGCGTGCGAATTCATCAATTAGATCAAAGCTTTCATTATACCTCAACTCTATACTTTTTTCATTTTATCTATAATTAAAATCATATGCTTAGAATCTCTCTCATCCATTTGTGTACATTTTTGCTTTACAGCTTTAAATGCATTATTTTTAAAGAAAAGAAATTTTCAACATGAATTCATGTTTCAACCTTTAATTGGTTGGGGTATTATGCGTTTAAGCTGATGTTTGTAACATGCAGAAAAAAAGGTGTTACACACACCTTTAAGTATATCGTTCGACTCAGAATCACTTTCCAAGTCGATTTAGCGATATCCGCCCGTCTTTCCGGCTGGTTGTCCATGTAAACAATGTGAACAGTCTATAAGTCACAATTTTGGAAATGTCGTGATGTAATTAGGTACATAATATTATTGAAAGCGATTTAAATGAAATTTGGCACAAGTAAGTCCTTTAATATTTTTAAACCATGTGCCAAAATATGCGAGGGTCGGTTCAGTATTTCCCGTAGGTCCCGTACAAACCCCATTTCAAATATCACTTTAAGGACAAAAATCTCACATACACGATGGTATTGTAATAATAATTAGTTAAGATAAATGTAAGCACAAATCGATGTGCAAAATTATACGATGGTTCATTATTTGTTGTAGCCTCCATATGACCCTCCCAGAAAAATTAATTTTAAAACGCATTAATTTAACATAAATTTTAGTGTTTAGGGTCGTTCATTAATTTTTTGAAAACGTCATTGTTAAGCGACGATATGGTGTATGGAGTTGAACGACTATACATTCTTCTTTGTTTAAAATTGAATTCGACATTTTTCCCGCCAAAATTTGTTTTAGTATTTTATCCGACGAAGGAAATTAAAAAAAAATTCTATCTTTGATATATTATGACAACGACAAACGAAGCCGGTCAAAGCACATTAATACAAAAACAATAACATCTACGAACGATGAGAAAAACAAATTTCTACAAGAAAAACAACGATTTTTATACTCTTGAAATGATTTTGAAAAATACTTATATTTTCGGGTAAAAGATGCGCATTCTATGTTATTCATATTATTTGATATAACAAATTTTCGTAAACATTTGAAACAAAAACAAGTAAGACGAATGTAGAGTCGATCCATCCCGACTACCTAATTCCATATACCACACTGTTTGCAGTTACGAAAAATCAACGAACTACCCTCGTATAACATATTCATTGTTTTGACACTAACATGTATGTTCAATTTATGAAATTTAAAATTAATTTTTTCTGATGGTATTATGGGAGCTACAAGAAATTATGAGCCTCATATAATTTTGCAAATCGATTTTTGCTTATATTTATTCTATACATTCACATACATTCAATACATTCTTAATTGTCATTAAATATAAAACTATATAACCCACCCTGTGTTGTTTATATCAACGTATAATATGTAATAAATTTAATGTAAATTTTATTGCGTAAAAACATATAAAGGAAACAAGTAACTTCCTTATATTACGATATACATGGAATAATGATAAAATTTATTGATTTAAATTACATACATCTTATACATATCCTTTTTACCATGAATTCAAATATTAACATCCAAACGGGAAATATAAGTTCTAAAGAGACATTTCAAATGCCTATTCATTTCTTTTTAGATAAATAATGTTATATTCTAATTAAAGATTGTACAGTTGAGCAAACATAAGATCTAATAATTTTATTAAACATAATTTTACCAAAGTAACAAGTAAGATTACTATATGGGACTGGGTCGAATCCTTAATACCCTCTTCCACATATATATGGTAACAATCATATTTATACTCTGATTCAAACATAAGCATAAGTATTATATACATTTATTACACACACATTGATATATACAAAGTATCTTTCAATTTATGGGATCAAGTAGATTCCTTCTTGGCGTTAAAAGAATGAATATGAAATCATAATATTAATTATATATACTTGAGTTATAATTCTGGTTTAGAGATACGGATACAGATATACAGCTGCGGTCAAAATAATAGCACCACATACATACGTCTTCTTTTTTTTACTTTATACGTGTGTATAAATATTATCGATTGGAGAATGAGCAGACCAAAGCATTACAGTAATTCCGTTATTCTGAAACCACCTTTTAGCTATTTCTACATGACCCAAATAATGCATATTGCCTAATATTTTCATATTTTGACATATCCATTATAGTTTTAATACGGTAAATTGGTCCAACATTATAGTACGAAAAGCATATCGATACCAAAACAATAGAACAGTCATTTTGAAAGTTTTTGTTGTAAATTTTGTATTATATTCCTTGCTAGTCCTCCTTACACAAAAAAAATATTTTAGACTCATCGGTCATAAAGTACTACTCCCGTTGCTCAATATGCCAAATCAATCAAGTTTTAGCAAACTTTAATTTATTTAAGATATATGGAGCAGTTAAGATGGGGTTTCATGGTATATTGGCAATTCAGCAACGAAAATGTTGAAATTTGTCTAATTTGAAAAAATAGTTTTCTTTTTATAGTAATAAATAATTGTTCAAGTGGACATTCTCGAAATTTGTTTCTTTTCAAAGGCCTTAACTCTTGTACTTCTCAGATATTTTCCTGCTGTGTTATTTATATTTTTTGTATATCTGATTTCAAACATCCCTTATAAGAACTATTTAAGTGTTGTTTACATAGATACTAGGGTAATCGACCCGGTTTTTAATAACCGGTTAAATTGTTTAAGTCGGTTTCAGTTTTTATAAAAAGCTTATAATTTGTTTTTTCTCGAATAAAAGGGTGTTTTAATGAATTTTATTGTATTAAAAACTTTCAAAAATTATTTTCTTTCAAAGTTTTCAACACTTTCCTTTGGCTGATACATTCATAAATTATTTCACTAAAATTGATGTAAAAAATACTAGATCTAAATCTAAAGATCTCAAAAGTGAGGATTTTACATGTAACTTGAAATATTAATAAAATATTTATATTCAAAATCCTAAACAAATACTATTTTATAATCGATCCGGGTCTATTTGCCACTTTATACTTGATCCGGACATCATTTTCAATGGCAAGTTGTATTCAACAAAGATAATAATAATAATGCCGAATCTATAATAATCTCGACCATATGTAGACATGTATGAATTTTCAACAATATAAGGATAGACACATAAAATCGAACACACCTAACATATTTACTCTCTAATAGCAACAAACTTTTCATATATAAGGCGTAATTTCGTATGTGCGTACATTGGGAGTCATAAAAATGTACATATTTTGACTATAATTTTTTTCAACTTATCCGATTTTGATGATTCTTGGAATATTAATGAGATGAACTTTGCTTTATGTTAATGTGATAAACAACTTTTTAAAAAATTGATAAACGTTTTTGTCTTAAATTTGAAGTTGTCCTTAGATATCGAACCTTAACTTCTTTGTTGCTGGACCGATTTTGCTAGTTTTTCATTCAAATTATTATGATGTTTTTAACAGACGGACATGGCTAAATGACTTAGATTATGATATCTTAGATGAATCCTTCTTGGCGTTACACTCCGAATGACAAAGTTTATATTATCTCACTTGTAATGGGATTGTTTTTCAAGAGATTATTTCAAAAGAAATATACAAAACTATAATAAAAATATATTGAAGAGATTTTAAAAGGTTTTTTTATTATTAGAACGAATTTATTTCTAGAACCGGTTTCTTAAAACATGTTGAAGAATCCATCACCCTAATATATACAGCATATCCAAAATATATGAACTCTATCCAATTTAAAGCAAACTCACAAACAAAATTTTGTTATGATTAACCAACATTGTTTTATCAGAAATTTTTAATTAGATTTTGTTATATTAGTAATGTATCAATAAATCCATTACGGTGAAATGAATTGCAGTAATAATATAATTAAAAAATAGTTTTCCAAATCACAATTAAATAATTAGTTGAGCATTTTCGTCCAGTTTTTTGAAATAAAATATTTATTTGATATACTGTATTTGGATTTATTAGCGGGAGTGATTTCGATAAAAGAAAATAAACGCCTTACAAATAGTTAGTACATATTTAGTTAGTTTTTCTTGCAGATATAACAAAGTAATATCGTTTTAGCGATTTCTAGCTCTGACATAATTTCACCGTTCTCTTAAGACAACTTGTACAGTTTTCCATAATTTTAATTTATTTTGTGTTCAAATAGCATATTTGCTGATTAAGACTATAATTGGTTTGTCATTCCGTGTATAATAACAGGATAATATATATATATATATATATATATATATATATATATATATATATATATATATATATATATATATATATATATATATATATATATATATATATATATATATATATATAAATATATATATAAATATATATATATATATATATATATATATATATATATATATATATATATATATATATATATATATATATATATATATATATATATATATATATATATATATATATATATATATATATATATATATATATATATATATATATATATATATATATATATATATATATATATATATATATATATATATATATATATATATATATATATATATATATATATATATATATATAATTTATCCTGTTATTATACTATTTTATATTATAAAATTTATAGCCCAAAAATAGAGTACGGCAAGTGAAACAAAGTTTAAAAATATTCTTGTTGAATAGTGTATGTTACATTATAACACGTACAGTTGATAAAGATGTTACATCTAAAGGAGGAATCGAAAAAAATAGGACAAGTTCATAACAATCTCAAATTCCACTTGGAATTATAATAATAAAAGAATTTCCAATAATAGCACTACTGTAAAGAAACAAAAAATAAGTGAAGAATCCTTGATGAATTATCCCTTTCTCTATTGAATGATGAGGAAAATAAAAAGTCAAAAGATGGAAATTCAAATCAAAAAGTACATAAATCCCGCCAAAATCTCTGAGAGCAAAGCTCTAATAATCTAGTTAAAAATATTGTTCTAATGCATGGGACAAAAATAATTATATACACTGAAAGGTTTAATCGTTGCATGTGAAAATCTTCACCCATTATAGGAATGTAAAATTGCGAAAAAAGGTCTCACGAGAAAATGTTACAGTTGGAGTGGGGACCATTCCCACTCCAATTGCCTGTATATAAGGAACTTTTTAGAATAACAACAGCCTAATATCCTCGATAATTCGGGATGATTGGACACACGATTACAAACTCTTACACAAACTGTTAACTCTCTAAATCAAAATATATGACAATAAAGTTTGTCATATTTTGATGTAAATGTAAAACACAATTTTTATAGCTCAGAACCAAAAAAATGGTATGGATTTCGCATCCCCTGAACAACCAAGGTAGTGGCCTGCCGATTCTAGACAAATTTTTGATCACATAGATATTGATATTCCAAAAAATTAGACCGTTAATCGATGTTTACGGAAATTTTATTTCTTACCATTCTCCGCTAATAATAGCATACCATGGAAGGACTGGAATACCAAAATGTACCATTTATACATGCAGAGAAAAAAATATGTTTGCGGTAAACATAAAAGAGAAGCAACATACTATTGTTATTAGGTATCGTCACTGCAACTAAAAACCTTGTTTATTCAATAACAGTTATTATCACCTTCGCATTTTTAATGCATTAAAAAACAATTTATTACAATAAATTTAAATAACAATAATAACAATAGTTAAAACTATCGCATATGAATTATTTTAATATACTTTTCATTTTATAAAATTTTCTTTATATTTAGTGTTTAATTTTTTTATTATAATTAATAACAATATTAATTTAAATTTCGTAATATTTTCTTTGTTAAAAAATGTAAAAAATCGGTTGTCAGTAAACTAAAAATAATTTTTTGTCCTAATAAAAATAGATTTTTTATAACGGGGTGCTTAATAACAATAGTTTTTTTAGTTAAAAAAAACTATTTTTATTACAGCAACAAAATTTTGTCAAAATGAAATTAAATAATTAACATGTTGGCGATATATTGGGAAAATGATTTTCCCAATATGTTCCTAGCATCCACACGTAATTCAATATTATAATATGAACAAATGTGTCGATGATTTTACTCTTTAAGTTAAGACCAAGAAATCCCAGAAGAGAATGGCAACAAAACTGAGGCTGAGTACAGCCAGTCGAAGAAAATATCCTAATGTGGAAGAGACAGCCTAAATTGGATGTATATTCAAAATTAGACAAATAACAAACTTAATATTTTTCTACTTTGTTTATTACGGAATGCTAATGGGCTCGTTTTACTGAGGACAAAGCTAAATTATTTGGACATCATTTAAGCACTGTGTTCCATCCTAATTATCCAACAAATAATTTTGCATTTAAATATTAGACTATCTAAAGGATATTTAGATATCATAGAGAAAAATATGAATTTGAGAAATTCACCTGGATTAGATTTCACAAGATAGAAAGGAGTCATATTTAAAATAAATGAAATTTCTTTTGAAAAGCTTAATGCTTACATTTTTATTTGAATGTTTATTCTTTTACTGCAAATTTAAAAATTTTGCCTGCAAAAATTGTAAAATTGCTGAGTTTTTCATTTATTTTAAGTCTTCAGAAATCACTAATACAGACAGTAAAAATTACTGTTTTATGATTTGTAATAACTGAACATATTTTGTTGCCAATAAAATAATACACATTTTTTTATATTTGACCAATTGCTATTTTGACTAATAGCACCATGTTTCGGCTTGCATATTGACAATAGTCTATAAACGATTTTAAAAGTTCATACATATTTAAACCCTACACCATCGTACGTAGTTGAGGTATTTGTCTGTAACATAAAGAAAAAGGAGTGTAGCATCCGCTTTTAAGTATACCGTTGGAATTAGAATCACTTTCTTAGTCGATTTAACGATGTTCGGCCGTCTGTATATAAGGCTTATAGTATTCTAAAATTAATGTGCTAAATTATGTTAGGATCGGTACATTACTTCTAATAGCTCCCATATAATTCCTCTTCCAAATATCAATTTGAAAAAAAAAAAACTTTCACATACGTGTTTTAACAACAACTGGTCAAATTAAGATAAATATAATATAAAATCGATGTTCAAAATTATACGAGGGAAGGTCTATCATTTTTTTATCACCGATATAACCCCCCAGAAAATATTATTTTAAAACCCATAAATTTCACATAATTTTTAGTTTCAAAATAATGTACTGTACATTTAATAAATAATCAGAAAAGCAAATTAAACGTGGGTCCTTCACAAAATTTTCGTAGTTGTTATTTACAACCAACAATGTTGTGTAGGGTATTACATTACATATTACATTTTTACTTTTTTATTTAATGCGTTATATTTACCATGTTTTAATAAAGCAAAACAAAAGCGGTTCCTCTACTATAGGTTTCTCCCTTAGATTATCGGACCGAATCTCTATCTATGAAATGCAATTCTCATTAAATTTATAATATAACAATAAAATTGTTTATATATTTTACAATATCTTTTGAAACAAAAGTTTGCTTGCAAACATTTCTTGCGATTAACAGGTGTAACCTGGTTTTGTCGTCGGCTAGGATAACTAGGTCGTGTCCAGGGTCGACTTATGGTATCCACAAACCTTAAGTTAAAACATTGATTTACCCTCTCTGGGATTATATATAATATTTATTTATTTATTATATTCCTTATCAAATAACAATATATCTTTCGTGGTATATATTTCATTACAAGCAGCAGAGATTCAGGTCATTAATATTGGGCAGGTTTTGCTTCCACAATTGGACTTAATACTAATAGAGTCGCTTCTTAACTTCGGCAGGTTACGATTGGTTTTCAATATCGGCAACTCGGGATCGGTTCCTAATACCGGCATGTTAATTCTTGGTTTGAAGATTCTCGCTCCTGACTCGGTATAATTTTACAAAATATTTCTTAATACAATATAATTTCAACCTTCTTCTTAATATCTACTAACATTATTTGAACTTATTCTAAGAAACGCTATGATAAACAGTCAACACGAAGTCGTTGTGCAAGGTACTCCCATAACGTTTGGAGCAGGTCCAATTACCAGGGAAAAAAGTGACTGATTTTACAATATTAGTTGCCTCGGAATATAGGCAACTCATACAGTAAACTCAGCTGTCTTTAAGTGGCAATTTCTTATCAGAAAAACCGCCCCACGTCAAACAAACGTATTATTCTTATACAAGAAATGATATAAACTAAATGAGAATTATTCCCAAAAATTGTTTGTTTAATGTTTTCCTATACAACTTTAAATAAAATGAATGTAGGTATCAACATATGTAAATTCATCAAACTTATTACAGAGTTCTAAAGGAATAAAGTTAATGTATATAAACAAAAAAGTAGATTATTTATGTACATGCGTTTTACTAATGTAAAACATTGTTACACAGGTGTAGTTCGAACAGGTTCAAACTGCAAATATAACAGTTTTAATTACAAATATTTCTTGTAATATTCAATGTCCTTAACAATTCTTATACAAATATAACTATTTTTGATTTATTGAATATTTTTATTTTGATTTTTTCACAATAAAATTAATAATATTTTATGTAGAAAATTACTGAGAATTTTAAATGTATCTGAAAATCGTTTTTTTTCTGGTAGTATGTTTTTTGAATTACATGTAGAAATAGTTACAAAACAACTAAAATTTCAATTATTTTTATCTTAATTGAAACCTTTTTGATTAAATTACAAAATTTAAAAAATTTTAGAGTGTACTAGTATGACAAAAGAAGCCAATAATTTGTTACAACGGGCTCTATTTTTTGCATCTTGTCACTATGGTAAACAAGCCCTTAAATGGTACAAGAACAATAATGTGGTATTTGTACCAAAAGAGGCAAATCCCTCAAACTGCCCAGAGCCAAGGCCAGTGGACAGATGCTTGGCTCTTGTTAAAAGAGAAGAGCACAATTTACATTTCTAAAAAACACATTATACTAAAATTATGCTAAAATTTCTATAATATATTTTATTTAATTTTATATTAATTTTTATTTGTCAGGGATCTATTTTGGAGTTCCATTAACATTGGAGAAAAAATACTTTTTTGCATTAAATTGGAGAAAATATTTCATATCTTTATTTAATAGCAATTAGTTAAAGTAAACATTCAACTTGTGGGAACTGCAAATTTAATTCATTACCACCACCTCTATCAGCAATATAAAGCAAAATGAATAAAAAGAAGAAATAAAGACATAAAAAAACATCATGTAAGGCCCTGTTGTACAAAACGATATTTCACATGTAGTTAATGTAGTTTTCAGGAAAAACTAAAATAGGGAAAATTCATCGTCGATAAAAGTAGGTAAACAAAACTGCTTCTTTTCCGTTTTCTTATTCATAGTTGCAAACCAACATTTTGACAAGTAAACGATATTAGTAAAAAATCAGCTGATCTGATATGACTACCTTGTTAGTTCTGTCATGAAAAAGCACATGCTTTGGTCATATATATGTACGCATGAATAAATAAATCAAGTAACATAAAATAATATTATGTTACTTGATTATATATACTAACACGCCAAGTATCGTAAATAAACAAAGGAAAACGCCAAAAATTGAGATAACAATTCTCTATCGAAAACAAAAACAAAATACAAGCGATTTTTGTTTTTGTAGAACTGGCCCCTCTCTTTATTCCACCATGAACGTATATACTTCAAAATTGTGATATACAAACATTAAAATATAATAAAATTAAGCTTAATAATTCAATATATATCTTCTATATGATAGGAAGATATTTATATAATTCTGAAGAGTATGCACGTTAAAAAAGGTGCAGGCTTAGACGGAATAAGATCGAGGGACCTCGAGTATAATGCACCCATTCTTACACCAAATATAACCTCATTTGTAAACTCCTAAAAAAGAAGGGCATAACAAACTAATGATATATTATCCAAAGATTTCATACAAGTTAATATAATAACATAATTAAATAAAAACTTTAAAATAATTGATCAAAAAACAAAAATAATGATCTAATAATACAATTAAATAAAAAAGTGTAAATGTTTAGTTTAAGATTAAAAGTTAAAAATGAAGAGCATAATGGTAGCATTTTATCGTGGCATTGAAAAATGATAAGGTTCTATCAAAAATTTTCTGAATATCTACATTTTTTTATTTCAGTGAAGAAGAAATCAAGCTATATGGTGTCTATAAGGTAGGCATTTATGATACAAAATTAATAACAACGTCATAAATAAATTTCGTTCTGTGTAATAAGAGAAATATAAATATTTATTTTGCGTAAAACACTAGCACATTCACATTATTTTTTATCCCTCTCTTTTGGGATATTTCCGCTCTAGGGTGATATCAATTTAAGAGATGAGTATATATTGGATTTTATCATTACGAATAACTTGAATGTCGTCAATAAGGACTTGGAGCATTCGGAGGTAATTCATGATTGGATTGGAGTGTCAGATGACTGTTCATTCTCGGAACAGAGATATATAAAATTCTGTCTCGGTATGAGAAGTCCATATTTCTAACTTGAGCCCAATAGATCGGGCTCAATTAATGCAATGCAATGAACTATCGAACGGAATCGTTCGCTATAAATATGATACAAATGGCGTATGTTTATCCACCAGACATACGGGAAAGACACAGCCGCTGTGGTTGTCGCCGATATTATCGTAGTAGATATACGAGCCGTAGGTCATTCAATTAGGTAAAAATACCTATAGGAAGGTATAAAATGGGTTCAAGAATCTGATAAGGAATGCGAAGAACTATGCAGTGGTATTGAAAACTCTGTATGCACTTTCCTGACAGCAGTGGGAATCTGTACTTGAATATAATAAGCATCCCAAGTGACAACGTGAAAGTTGTTTCCGTCGGCCTGAATGAGAGAAGGTTGCGCTGGGCGATCCTTTTAAATCCATACAGAGGAATATAGGTATTGTCATGGCTCCTGAATTTTTACTGGGCGTGCATCAATAGAATAATAGTCCCACGAAACGGATGATATGCAGGGTGTTCTTCACACCTAAGCCAAAGGCCTTCTAGCCGATTTGCCTGTCTTCCTTTCTGCTCAAGACTCTTGACAGAATACAAGACATATTGAGACGATTTCTAAATGGCTCATCTCTAATTCACTACATGCCTACACGAAGGTCAGGTCGGTCGTTACAGCTCTTTAATCACTGGTTGGATATATTGAAAAGTTACTAATGTTTGGGAAGTACACACTGCATTCTTGTATATTGGGGGTGCTTTTAACTATGTCAAATCAGATTCCATAGTGTCAGTAGTATAAGAATTGGGCGTTGACCTCCGATTCTGTGGGTTCATAAGGCATATGCTCATAATTGCCACGATTGGAAGCTCTACTCTCGTGAGAACAGTGAGGAGGCGTACCCAGCAGGGAGAGGGGATGTCTCCTCTTTTTTAGGATATTACCTTAAACGACCTTGATGGAATGAGGATTTTTAAAGTTGCTTATGCGGATCCCGCACAGTGTTTCAATTGAAAAACGAAGTGAAATTTTAAACATTTTTGAATTTGGACTTTACGGACCTAATGTGGGTCAGTCCACAGGATACAAAAGTCATCTCGGGTCATAAAATATTTAAAACGATCTAGATTCATTATATCCGAAATGATTTTAACGATTTTTATATGAGTGGATTCTGCTAGTGAAAACATTTTGAAAATATTTTTATAGAATTTTCAAAAATATTGATTTCCATTTAACAATAGAGTGACCACCATAAGCTCCTCGAATGTTAAAAGATGATTCTGCATCACTCTCTTTAATCATCTACCATCGATGATTTTTTGCGATTCTTAAGTAAAATTGGGTGTTTGGAACAATAATCAAGTTCGGAGAGGAATAAAAAACGGGCAAAATTGTGCTAAACCGCTGTTTTTTAAAATTTTATTTTTCTTGTGAAAAATCTGCATCTTGCGAAATTTAAACTTACTGTATACGAGCCAATGCAAACTTTTCGGTTGTGAGGAAAACTATCATCTAATTGTTACCCTTAATTTGTGATGGTTTACAATATAGAACATAATTTTTAAAACGAAAAATATATGAAATAACACGTTTTTATTTACTAAGGGAAGAAAATCTTGTTAAAATATTTGGGTATAGCTTTACGTCAGTTACAACTAAGTGTATATTTAAAGTTTGTTTAATAGAAACATCATCGGTATGATTAGGATGTATTTTAGGTAGTTTTGGCTAGTTTTCTGGACTTTGAATTAGCAATTTAGGAAAATATAACACATGAAGCGCAAACAACTGTTTTTTAACGTTTAGATATGTATCGCCATAGAGAAGAACGGGATCTGCGTTGAATTTCTGCAACTCTATTTCAAACATATACGGGCCACCATAAGGACTGACCACTTATCCTCGAAAACACAGGGCGTCCTAACGCCCTTAATTCAAATATGTCAGATTTTTCTCGGTATTCATTTAATAAATTACATTGTTGATTATGTAAGTGATAAGCTTCAAACAGACTGTCAACTCTAGAAATTACGTTATCGACATATGTATCTGAGATAAGTACGCTACATGCTAATGAATACTATTCTTTCACATCCAACGCAAGTTGTTGCAAAAACCTTATTGATAGAAAAGGTGCAGGTGATGTACCGTAAGTAACTGTTCACTACTCTTAATTTAGTTGTAGAAATCCCTTCGATAAGCGACAACTCTTTCCATATGTCCAAATCGGAAGTGAGAGATCTTTAAGCACGGATTTAAACGGTAATAACACGTTATAACTTCCAGATGAAGCAGAATTTCTTCTTCCCTTAAAACCTTTTTATCAACGAACTCTTCCTGTTCCAAAAAGAACTGTAGTTATTAATCTAATGAACAGAAATTTATTGTTATAGTATGATGAAGACTGTGGAGTTGGAGCAATACGATATATGGGTATACATCACCTCCTAATAATAAACCAGATTTTGAAAAATAAGGACCAGCCAAATAAAATGTCTTTAAATCAGGCAATAACCATAGGTTGATAAAACGTTATCTTTAAAAGAACTAAAGCTTTACAATCGATCTTAATTTTTTTTCGGTCCTTGAATATAAAGAAAAATTAACAAAATTCTTTGAAATTTTTGGTTGATTTAAACAAACAGGTTGAATTTAGAGCATCTGCAGCTCTTTTAGTTATAAATGAAGCTTGAGCATATTGGTCAAGAAGAGCACGTTAAACAAAATCCCCTAAGAAGTTTCCAGTAGGACAAACATCATAGCTAGAAGAGTTTGGGACCCTTTTTACTATGAAAAATTTTATTATTGTCAACAAGATTTTCAATTGCTTGATCAGACAAAGCTTTTTTGAAGTTCTGACATTTATAGTAAATGGAGCTTCAGAAACATGTTTATTAGAATATTCGTGGTGAACAGTGGTATGACGATTTTGTTAACAGTCTTGACAACGAGAAGTTACAGTGTATTTGTTACTAAAATAGACAGGGGCTAAACAGTTACGACATAGAGCAGAAAACTTAAAATAGAAAAATTAAAATGAGCATAGCTTGTTCACCTACTGTACCCTAATGAAACAAACATCACTCTAAAACGGGCAAATCAATTTTTGGTAAACGAGCCAGAAGAGAAAACGATTAATTTCTGGAATGGGAGCGACCAACAAATGTATTGGATTGAATTGAATTCCAAGAGAAAGTGAACCAGAAGATTCCATAAAATCAAGCAACTTTCTTTTAAGTGTGAAAGATTCGTCTTGAAATTGATAACAGATATCCTCTTGGAAACACTGAATATTTTCTGTACTGATTGTATTGGGTATTGGGTATTCCTATCTTTAAATTGCAAAAACATTTGATTCTATTTCATACAAGCAAAACCATACGTTTTATGTTGTTATAATTTTGGTTATAACTTTTTTTCTACTGAACTGGCAAGAATATATATACATTATGGGGTCTGAAATAATTCATTCTTAGCGTTACACACAAAATGACAAAGTTAATATGTCATTTCACTTGTATTGTGAAGAGCATAAAACCAAAAAATATGCTTGTTATAAGCTCAAAACTGTTTTTCGAGAAGGGATCTTATATGGGAGATACAGCAAAATTTGGACCAAGATTGTTCATATGCCTCTTGCATTCACATGTCAACAAACTACCTTCAACTCTGCTGTTAGGCTCTTTGCAAAAAATCCTTGAAACAGATGGGACCACGGGTATTCTTGAGTTGGGACTTATCGACATATCGGAACCATACTTCAAGATCAAATTTTCGATGATTATTCCTGATGTATGGGAAGTAAACCTAGAACTTAAAGAGCTTAGAATTACCGTGTTTAGAATCTATACACTTGAGCAAATTGATCTAGAAATGTTAATTTGTGATCGCTGCTTTCTTTCCTTGCAGGTACTGGCTGGTTTTGGGTAACACATTGAGACCAGATCTATATGGACCCACTCGAGATGTATGCTGGAAACTGCCTTGTAACTAACTAAGATTTTCGGTTTAAATATCTATATAAAACCTAATCGAATAGAATAAAAAATAAATGTATATTGTATATTAAACAACTTTAGATTTTTAAATCAAATAAAAAAAATAAATTTTACCTCTGTCGCTATATATTTTTTTTATTTTTTGAAATAATATTTCCTTTACATGGGAATCATTTTTTATCCTTTCATATGTAACTACAAAAGAGCTACATTTCTGACTTATCAATCCCTTGAGGCACAAATACTTACATAAATATGTATAATGTTATGTTTTGATTGTTTATCTCATTTAAAAAACTTATTTTGATAATTATGGTTAAAGGATTTTATTTTATTTTTTGAATTACATAAAAATTAAATTACGTTTAAGATTTAATTAAAAACGTTAAAATACCCAAACGTTATTCCTTAGGTATCTGGGTTTCAGAAGGCATTATTTGATTATCTAATTTTTGGCGATTTTTTTACTTTTTCTGGGTGATTGTGGATGTCGCCAATGAACTGAAATTTTCAATGAGTGGGTATTTATACTTATATTACTTGCATTATCTAAATTTAAGCTATGTCCGTCAAATATTTGATGTTTTAAATTCTCATCAGATTTTAAAATTTGCCTACGGGGATATTTTGTGGTATTACAACGCTGTCTTTTTTTCAAGGAACTTGCTGGACTATTAAAATTTGTAACACGTATGCGTTTGCTGATAGGTGTGCTGTTTTTTGTTGTTTTAGATTTAGTTTCCAATGAATTAACGTCACTTTCTTTGATAGGTAAAATACTATTGAAATTTGAGTGAACCGTATTTGTTTTCTTGGGAATCTCAACAGAATGTTGATCTGTTTGTAAAGTTTGGCGTTCGTTGTTTTCCAAACCATCAAATAATTTCGCTTTAGCCAAAACCATTCCTGCATTTTGTGTTCTTAATCGGGCAATTGAAGCCCGTCCGCTGACTTCTTCAATCACGGGTGTTGACACGACAATACGATTAACAAATGGTACCTTACTGGTTGTAGCGGGCTTAATAACAGTGTTCAAAGGAGTTCTTACATTGGAAATCTTTCTGGGCAAAGATTTTGGTGGTAACATTGGGGTCTTGTTTTCGTCAAAATAATTTTTACTGCTTAATGGTGTCGTTACATGCCCAGCATGTGATAAATTGTTATTGAAAAATTCTTCACCAGACACCCATTCCTCATTTAATGATTGGTTGCTAAAAATATCTAACGGATTTTTAACAGTAGAATTCTGAATTGAAAAAATTTTATTAGAATTTATAATTTGGCAATGAGATTTTCTTTTAATATAGAAAATATTCGAATCTATTTCATCTTTTGGCTTTACTTCTAATAAGGAATACTGTTCGCTACTTGAAATATGCCAGCTAGAATTACGTGATGCACGTTTCTTATCATTAGATCTTTGACGTATTGTCCCAATTTTTCTAGGACTTGGTGAAAGTATTATTTGTTTGTCTATACTTTGCCTTATATTTAAATTTCGACGAAAACGTTGGGTTAGGTTTTCTGTAAGAGGAGATGGCAACGCGTCTGATTCAAGTATTATCTTTTCGCATTTTAATTGAATAGGGTCATTTTTTTCAGTGATGTTAATAGATATTGGTGAATCTTGAAGTAACTCCTTATTGATAACACGTAAATTATTTGAAGAACTACTTTCCATCATTGTAACTTTTTCTTTAATATCAAAGTGATTTTTACATGTATCATCGCTATTATCTTGAACTCTGCAAGTATTTTGAGAAAACTGGCTTTTATTTTCAATTGTTGTATTTTCGTAGGAACTTTTAACATCAAACAAACAAGTGTTGCTCGCAAAACAGTTTTTATCAATATTTTTATTCTTTGATTTTGACCACCCGGAACCAACAATACTCCACCTTCGCTCCGTAGACGTAACATCAGGATTCAAAGAGATGCTTTTGGTATGACGTCCACCACCTAAGCTTAATCGAGTTTTTTTTGTTTCCCTGCAAAAGAAAAAAAAAAAAAAAAAATATATATATATATATATATATATATATATATATATATATATATATATATATATATATATATATATATATATATATATATATATATATATATATATATATATATATATATATGCGCTGGATTACATTTGAAGGTACATGGCGTTATTGAACATCCCTAGTCTGCTCTTGCAATTTCGAAACACGACATGCAACAAAACAGTTTACAGTCGAAGAATGTAATTTCAACCATTTCAACCAAAAGAATAATGAGAAAAATTCTATGTTGAGAGGGCTGACCCATCGAACGAAAGAAAAGTCGGAACGAAGTTTTGTTGTACCAATAGACTTAAGAAGACAATGATGGGGTATGATGGAGTGTGGATCTGAAAGTGCGTAATTTTGGTGTGACATATGACTAAGTGTCATACAATCGTTCATAAAATCCACATACATAGACTTTAAGGTTGGATTACGTTTAAGCCTATTTTCAAAGCAAAATCCGTATTTTATTATGTTCGATTGTCCTAACCAAATTAGAGCTTTGTTTAAATGGTAGACGAACTTTTGAACGTCCATCGGGTTCAATCTTTAAATTTTCTATGAAATGATTCTTACTTGCTTGTTCTCCCTCAGTAAGTTTTTGTACTGGTAAATTCTTCAACTACCAATATGTTCGCAAAGTTTTTTCTAGACGACGATTCATCCAAAGACGGTGTTTATAAGACAATAGCAATAAATCGAAAAATACTTCGGAACTAAGTAACAAATCTATCCGTTGAGGCTTATAGAATCATGGATCTGCAAGCTTTATTGTTTATAGAATTTTCCATTTTGATGTGTCTATATATTCACCAGGCTGATGGTCTGAAATGATTTTGTAACAGCAAACGTCGATGACCATACGAAAGGGTCAACTCGCGATTTAATTGTTGCACACAATATTTAATTTAGTATGAATAAAACCAATTCCAGAAACATCTATCCAGTTTGGTTAAAAGCCATTTCGATTTGAGTTCGAATTTACGAATGTGTGTCGACCAAGACAGTTCAGTCTTTTTTCCATGACTTTCTAAATATTGAAATCGATGTTTTAAAAATTATCATAAGAAGTACCCCATGAGGACAATACTTTTCAATCGATTTTCTCATCATAATTATTCATTCATGTTAAAAAAATTAAAGACAGTACATTTTAAAATGTTTGATCATTAAAATTACATTTAATGTTAATATTACGTGATTTTTTTATTATTTGAAATTGTGTAAAAAAATTATATTATGCGAAAAAACAATTATTTTAAAATGAAATGTATTGAAAACAAAAGCAATACAAAAGCTACCTGGCGAACAATTAATAATATTGAAGCAGAAAGATCTTAAAATATAAATAAAAGTCCTAGAGCAGTGGCATCAGTTCAAAAAATATACAATTTAATGCCTATAATATATCATCTATAATTAGAACGCTAACAAATTCAAGCCTGAACACAGCAGCGAACACAAGACCGAATCTTAAAAATAATATTAAAAAACAAAATAAAAAACCAACAGTATATAATAATCCAAACAGTAATAACTCAAATATGAACAACACAATTACCAACAATATTATCGGTTGTAATTATACAAATAATTTATACATAAATAATCATACTAACATAAACAACTCAAACAACATACATCAAAATCAAATCAATACAAACACCAACAACAACAACCCAACTAACATGTGGTGCAAGCGGTTCTGGCACACTGAGCAGAACCATGGTCCTGGATTTTTTTCAATTCCGGCACGGACAAGTAATATGCGGAGCAGTACAGCCTTAATGTGCTGTTTCGATGACAAAAATGTACTTCTCTCTTCCGTTCCTGAGATGACAGCCCTTGTCCAAATTTCGGGTCATTCCGGTACGAAGAACCGGCTGTCGCGGGAATGAAAGCAGACTGGCGCGGCTTCAGAGAATTTACCGACCGCCGCTTTGGTGAACTACCTGTTCCCTCAAATGTAAGAATAGCCTAGAGGAAGTTCCGCGAAACCATCAACACAGCAGTCGCTCGCTTTGTGCCATCAGGGAGAATATCCGTAGTGCGTCCACACTTCCCTGCCGAAGCAGCGAGACTCACAGATGAGCGTGATGATATCCGCAATACCAACCCTAGCGACCCTATGATTGCTCAGCTGAACAATGAAATCAGCAGGTTGGTAAATGTGGACAAGCGGAATAAATGGTTAGATCACCTTAGCAAGTGCAAACTAAATACTTGTGTAAATAAATTGTGGTCGACTGTCCGATCTCTTCAATCCCAAGAAGAAGGATGATAGGGTTGCAATTAAGTTTGCAGATAAAACCATTTCCGACTCTAAGGATTTCTCGCGAGCTTTTTGCCGACAATTTATTGAGCATCCGGACAGAGATAAGGCGAAAAGAAGTGTTGTTAGCAAACTTCACAACCATCCAGTCATAGAACACCATTATTTACACCTCTTAAAGTTGCAGAGGCCATCAACGCGGTCAAACCATCTAAAGCGATTGGCTCCGACGGAATATCGGTGCTTATGTTAAAGAACCTTAGCGAGCGGGGAGTTGAGTACTTGACAATGGTTTTTAACTTGTCAATGCAGAGCCTGTTAATACTGTTAATGCTTGGAAAATGAGTAGAGTCATTCCCATTCTAAAACCTGGGAAAGATGCGAATAAGGGACAATCCTACAGGCCGATTTCCCTCTTTTCTCCTGTCGCAAAGACTATTGAGGCTCTTCTCCTCCCCCAGCTGAACTGTCATCGCCACCAGCATGGTTTCCGCAAAATGCACAGCACAACAACAGCATTAACAACTGTAATCATTCAAATCGCACATGGTTTGAATCAACAAAAACCTTGTGAACGTACAATCGTGGTGGCTCTTGACCTATCAAAATCGTTTGATACGGTAAGTCATACGGTTCTCTTCCAGGACATCCCGTAGTCCACTTTATCGAACAATATGAACAGATGGATTGTGAATTATTTGAGTGGACGTCAGTCATTTGTCGAATTTCGGAACAAAAAGTCAAAATCCCGTAGAGTTAAACAAGGAGTTTCGCAGGGCGGTGTGCTCTCACCACTCTTGTTTAATTTCTACCTCTCGAAATTCCCAGCGCCTCCACCCGGAGTAGATGTGATAACATATGCAGATGACTGTACGATAACGGCTACGGGCCATAGAGTTAATGACCTATGTGGTTTGGTAAATGGTTATCTCAGCGAAATGCACAACTTTTTCACTGCACAAAACCTGAAACTTTCACCAGCGAAATCAACTGCAACACTCTTCACCACCTGGACAAAAGAGGTATATATTAATTTAGGCATCACAGTCGATGGAGTACAAACTCCGACTGTTAACCACCCAAAAATTTTGGCAGTTACATTTGATAGCCTATTCACCTCATCAGCACATGCTACTACAAAATGCGAAGTAAAAATAAGGTCCTCAAGGCTTTAGCCGGCACGCTTGAGGTATGGATAAAGAAACTTTATTGGCTACATATAAAACGATTTGCCGGCCAGTGGCGAATTATGCCATCACTATGTGATACGCAGTGGAAAAATATCCAAAGTTGTAAAAATGCAGCCTAAAGAACCATAATGGGCTGTAAACAAATGTCCTCAATTCACCACATACATGAGGAAACAAAGATCCTTCCAATAAAAGAACATAATGAAATGCTAAGTAAACAGTTCCTTCTAGGATGTCATCGGAGAAACCACCCCACTTCAATGTTACACAATTGGAGTTACCGCCGAGGCATGTAAGAAAGTATATTCGAACATAGCATACAAAGATATATGCAAGAACCTTTGGATCAAAATTCGTATATGACAGCTTTGAACGACATTCACAGAGACGCCTCAAATTCCGCGGTTTTAAGTTATCGTGTGAATGTCGTGCTAGGAGGCCGCCCATTGCAGACAATGAACAGCGATCAAGAAGAGTAGTTCTGGCACAATTGAGATCGGGATGGAGCAATAGACTCAATGCCTTCTGGTCACGTATTGACCGTACCATCCCAAACCTATGTCCTGCATGTGATCAAGGACCACATGATACACGACATCTATTCAACTGCCAGTTCAATCCAACCTCACTTTGTCCTGAAGATCTATGGGCACAACCTGCCGAGGTTGCCATATTCTTAGGCCTGGAATTGAGCAACAACATGAACCAAAATTTATAAATGTACTATTTATTTCCATCTGTTACGACAACAAGAACCGTTCACAATGAAATATGAAGTGAAATTTATTTATATCTGATATTATTTAATATTATATCATGCAGACAAACCGTGGGATTAGGTTTTTAACTTATATGAAATTTGAGATGTTTATAAAACCCAATAAATTGAAATATAAATTAAAAAATAGAATAACTAACTACCTACCTAGGTAACTAACTCACTAACTAGTTAACTTAGCTCCCATATAAAGAATATAGTTTTTAGCTTATAAAACTCTTTAATATGGACCAATTCTGTTAAAATTCGGAACAATTGTTGTTTTAAGCGTTATGAATATAAAGGTCAAAATTTTGCTAAAGCTCTAATATATATATTTGTTTAACCATTTTTGGTTATATTATAAATATAGTGCTACTTCCGTAATAATATTGTAGGCTTCAAAGGTTTTAAATATGGACCAATTACAATGAAACTCTGACATTTATTTAAATCTTTTCAATTAAAGTGGCCAATTTTATGTCTATGGAGTTTCATATAGAAAATTATTTTTTAACAAAATTGCCTATTAGCTATTGCCACATTTTTTTATACAATGTAATCGAATTTCGTATTTTGATTTACTTACTTCTTTCTTTTCACTACGTGTTCGAATTTACGTTTTTTATTTTCCTTTGTACATGGCGTTGATTCAAAATTCCTCACATGTGTTATTTTTATATTCTCTCTCCTTTTTTGGCCATCTGAGTCATTTTTATTTTCATGTATTGAAGTATCCAAAAATTCTGAGCTACCCATGGCCGTGCCTACTATCTTTTTCAAACCATTAAACATTTCTGGAAACAAAATTTAATATATCAAAACTAAGTAATAAAAAAATTTATATCTACAAACCACTGCGTCTTTTCTTTTTCTTTTTAGCTGATGCTGCCTTTGAACCATTTTCATTAACATTTGATTCTGCTGCCGATTGATCCGACAAATTGATTTTTATAACAGTTGTGCTCAGATGTTCTTGAAGTTTATATTCTATATTTTTGGGTATTACTCCAATTAAATTTGAATTTTCAATTAAAATTCGAACAATTTTTACATGGTTTTTAAAACGATGGCTATTTATATCTGAGAATGGCATCAGTCCTGGAGTGAAAATTATAGCTAAATTTTCCACCGACATTTTATTAAGTTTTTCACTTAGAGAGACCGTATACAAAAATTGCATAAAAAATGACAGAGTATTAATTGTTAAAAGTGGCAACAACAAACAAGACAAAAGAATAGTTTCAACACATTTTTCTCCTACAAGTAAACTACGAAGCAGTGTTTCCTGAATGGACATCGGAATTAAAGGTTCAGGAAGCTCGCGAAAAAAATATTTGATAACGTTAGCAACATCAATTACATGATGGGATTTACCTAATTCAACACCAGATTCAATACTATTCTGCTAATAAAAATATATAATTAAATTTATAATTAGAAAGTGAAAATAACAACATACGCGTATTTCTTTTTGTCTCACAAAAGACCCGGCTTTTCTAAAAATACCTTCCGTTTCTACTTGCTCCAGGATGTGGTTACAAGCATGCGCAACAAATTTTGGTATTTGCACGACTCTTCCATTTGAAAGAATGACATCCGTCAAATCTAATAAATTCAAATCCGTTCGAAAAATATTTGTTCTGTAGGTGTTATTCTTAAATAAAAAACAAGATATATTACATTTATAAGATTCCAAATAGAAACATTATTTACCTGAACATGTTTTTTCTTTTTTGTCTTCTGATATTTTACTCCAAATATCTTCAGTTCATTTATTACTATTGACGAAAATAGCTCCTTATTTCTTACATCATTTAAATCCATTTCAACACAGAAAAACAAAACCAACGCATTGGTTTACCGCCATCGATTATTTTTAACTTAACAGACTCCAGCGCCAACTATATATATCTACAGAATATAAATATATATACAATATAGTTACTGCCTTACCATGGTACAACACATGGTACAAAAAACCAGGTAGTCTTTATCTGTTGTAGTTGTCAAATATGTAAACATTTTTACCATGACACTGCAAAACCAGACAGTCTCGTTAGAACAAAAACTACAATCTATGTTATTGTAAAGCATCGTTTTGTTGTCAAAAACGCTGACAGTAGCCAGAGATGAAAGTATGTTATTCAAAAAAAGTATCGTCGGGGAAGAAATTGACACTTACATTTTCCAAAGCAATTTGTCATAATTTAACATATAGTTCTGTTATAATGCTATATGCTATCTCTTTTCCACATGAATTGATTTCAACCTTATTTCTTAACTTCCCTGTACCTTCACACATATGTGTTAATTTAAAAAATGAGTCGTTTTTTTTTTTCAAAAACATAAAATTTTCATTTATTTTGAAGCTAATTTTATTGAAAAACACGATTATTTCCATTAAGGGAAGATTTTTTTCGTATTGAAATACTATTGTGTGAATATAAGTTTGACAAATAATTTGCAATTAAAAATGCGAAATAATATTCAAATATCATTTATTTTCAAAAATATGCCAAAAATATTATATGTGAACGTAGTATAAAAGTCGTTCTTAGCAGAAACCTAGCAATTTTAATAATGAAATTATTAATGAAACGAAATAAAATGTTCAAACTTTTTAATAAACTACGTAATAACTAAAAATAACTAAATAATAATTTCATTTTCATGTTCTCTTATTTACTACCTAACATCACTTTAATGAGCTTTCGATTATATTTCATCAACATCTTAAAATATAGTTTCAACACTAATTTAGTAAACGGCAGAACTTGTCCTAAAGTTTATTTGAGACTTTTTTCACCAATATATTGATAATAATGCACGAATTTTACATACGGGAACTATCTATTCATTAAATAACACAAGGTAAAAAATTTTAAAGTTATTTTTCATTTTTAGTTTTAAAATTAATTGTGTGTACAGGATAGTTCAGAGTTTTCTATACTAAAAAATATTTTCCTGTATGGAAATTATAGTGTTTTTCATTTATTTACTATCATTGGATAATTTACTTCCTCCAACCAAAATTGAAAAATTATGTATGACCTTGATTTACGATAGATGACTGGATGTAGTAAATTAATTTCGCAGTTTCCACAAATATGCTAACTTTCAATTATTTCAATTTCCAATTAACATAACATTTTTTCTTTATTGCTAGTGGAATTCAAATGTAGATCTTTGACAAAAAAATCAATATGAAATGAAAAATATTTATAATATAGTAATTGAGATGAAACATGTTCTTCAAAAATAATCTTAGTATGTGTTTTTTTAGAAAATCCAAATTAGTTTAAGAATACGATAAGGAGTAATAAAGACGAAATCACTAAGCTTACAGTTTTGATTTTTTTATTTGTTTGATATTATTATTATTCAATTACCAAAAAAAGGTTTTAGTCAATAGTGGTTAAATTTGAAATTTCGTCGGAAAACCTTGAATTAATGTTTTTAAAGTGTATAAGTGGGCACAAACTTAGCTTTTAACAAAAGCCTGATATCTTTCCACTGCCCTTGTTACGGACAGTTTGGGGAATTTACCTCACTTTGCACGAATATCATATTTTTATTCTTATCCCGGAAAACAATCCCGCGCTTTTTTCAAATTGACGAAAAAAATACTACAATTTGTCATCAAGGATGTTTCACTTACGTGGAATGACGGGAAGACAACTTTTTAGAAAAACCTTTAAACTTAATTTTGGAAGTCGGAATAGATGTGTGGTTTCTTTTTGGATATTTCTTCTTCAGAAAAGTTACAGTGCTCTTTTAAAAGTGAAGATATATTGGTTTACTAAATTTAATTTTATAAATTTATGTTATAACATAACAGTAAACAACCGTACTCCTAACCACACGTAATAAACATTTGAGATTTTTGACGCACTTAAAATAGTTGCATTGTAAACAGTTAACCAATAGTTTTTATATATTGCTTTCAATTAGCAGAGTTACTTCATCCAACCAACATGTGAATGATTTTAATTCTGGGGTTTCCTCATTTCCATTTTCCATAATGAATTTCTTCTTTATTGTTATTGTTGTAACCTGTCCGTCTAATTAGAAAATTTTAAGAATTTATAGTCGTAAACAGGTGTAGCAACGAAATGTGTTAAAAAAATGGAAAATTAGAGGATTTTTACTTGAAAATCATTAATGAAGATAAAATTTGTGGAACATTTGTATTAAACCAATTTTAATAGGCATCGCCCTTGAGCCAAAATAATGACACATGACAAATTTCTTTAGGACATTGTTAAATCGTCTGAGGAAGTGATTCTGCGTCCAATGGTATACTTACTCAACCACTTATGTGGTGTAGGGTATGAAAATATTAACAAATTTTGACAAAACTATAATAAAAGAGAGAGAGAGAGAGAGCAAAAACAATCAGCTGAGCTTTTACTGCCACCGTGTGAAAGTTTTTCCACCATGATCACAAATGAATTTTACATATAGCTCTTGTTATGCTATTTCTTTTGCGTACGAACATGAACAGATGATGAAGCTTATTTTAAATATTTGAAGTATAATTTTTGACACTTCTGTGTATTTTGTAACTTTTATAAAGAAACGAATCACAAAGCTGAGCAAAATAGAATATTAAGAACTTGCACTACACTAAGTTAGTAGTGTGGACAGGAGTGACAAAATGTTACTTTGTAACCTTATAACTGTTATCAATACATCTTTTAAAGAAAATCTTTTGTAAATTAAGTTTAGTTGCAAATGAGGAATAACTGTTATCAATACATATTTTAAAGAAAATCTTTTGTAAATTAAGTTTAGTTTTACGTAACTCGCTTTCATTGTATCGATAATATACATATTTGACATACTGTATGATTGTACTTATTCCTATATTAATGCAGATTATAAATTATTTTTAAAGTAAAAAAATTGTTTTGTACTATATTTAATACTAGATAAGCATAACGATTAGAAAAAATAGTAATTGTAAATAAATAATAAACTGAGCATTAACACAACTATTTTTAGTGCGCACCATGAAGGACACTACTAAAATTTTACTAAAATTGCGCAAGTTGATGCAAAAGCCGATTGACAATCAACAATTGCCGTTAGCTGCTTATATTGTGCCATCGGATGATGCTCACCAAAGTGAATATATTTGTGAACATGATGAACGCAGAGCTTTTGTTTCTGGTTTTGATGGGTCAGCTGGAACGGCTGTTATAACAATGGACAGAGCATTGTTATGGACAGATGGTAGATATTACCAACAAGCTTCGAAACAGTTGGATATAAATTGGTCATTAATGAAAGATGGTCTACCTACGACCCCAAGTGTAGGATGTTGGCTTGCAAAAAATATCCCAAAAGGCAGTGCAGTTGGTGTAGATCCAAAGTTGCTTTCATATCGTGTTTGGAAACCAATAGAAAAAGTGTTGTTGGAAGCAGGTGAAAACAAATAATATATTATTAATATTTAGTTTGTTTTGTAAAAAATATTATTCATAGAATGCTCACTAATACCCGTTGAATGCAATCTTGTGGATCTTGTATGGGGTGAAGATCAACCACCATTATCGTCGAAGCCCATAATAACATTAGATTTAAAATTTTCGGGTGAAACTGTTTCTGATAAATGGAAAAAAGTAAAAGAGCAGATGATTGAAAAAAATTGCGAAATATTAGTAATTAGTGCATTGGATGAAATAGCCTGTATGTATATTTGGACTTATATCTTGTAAATTGAATTAATTTTTTACATTTTTAAGGGTTTTTAAATTTACGTGGCTCTGACATAAATTTTAATCCAGTATTCTTTTCTTACTTGATTGCAACAAATTCGGAACTATTGCTATTTGTTGATGTTTCTAAGTTACCAGCTAATTTCCACGAACATCAACAAAATAATGGAATTGAAATTGACATACATAAATATGAATCAATAGGAGAGAAGTTAAATGAAATTGTAAGTTTTTTTTTAGTATTTTTTATTATAATTAAAATCGATTTAAAGATTTATATTATTAGTAAGATCAATAATACCAATATATTTTTTTAAATGCATAATTTATTTTAATTTGAATGTGTTTTAGAACAGTTGTTTTTTCAATTGATCTTTATTCCTGTATAAGGTGAAAATAAAACACATTTTTTCTTCAATATTTTATATTGGAAAAGTGTTTTTAGACAATTCTATCTACTTACATAATATGTATATGAAATTTATATTCATTGATTAATTTTATTTAAATGTTATCTTATCTTGACTTAAATATTTTGTTTCATTTTTCAAAATATGTATGTTGCCAACCAAATTTTAAATAAGTGTCATTTCTTGTGAAGCACCAGAGAATGATAAACATTGCCGTTGTAATTCGTGCTTATGTAAAATTAAAAATTTAACAGAATCTAGTCTTTTAAATCTTTTGTATTAACAAACAAGAAAAAAGATAATGTCGATTAAGTCTGACTAAGTAGGGTCGGATATTACCACATTGTTGTAGACATCATTTTATAATAAAAAATACATTTGTGTATATATTATTTTATTGTTGTGTGATTTTTGTAGTTTGTTATAATCTCAAGCAGTTAGCATTGTAATCGGATTCGATTTCTACATACCTAGGAGAGAATATTAATATTATAATATAAATATAAATATTATAAATATATAAAATAGGATGTGTGTATATATGTGTGTATGTATTTATGTATGTATGTATGTATGTATGTATGTATGTATGTATGTATGTATGTATGTGTGTATGTATGTTTGTATAACTGCGAGAACTTACAAATTTGGTCCGAATTAATTTTTTAATACATGTTATTTATCGAAGATAAGGTCCAACAAACGTTTTTGCAGAATTCTTTACATTAACGTATTCTTCAAGAAAAGCCAATAAAATTGCAATTTCAAATTATAATCAAGGAGAATCTTTAATAAATACTCAATCCTTGGATTCGTCTTTAGTATTAAAGAACTTAAATAACATAAAAAGTTGTACTAGCCCTGGCCCAGACGGTATTCCTAGTATTATCTTACTACAATATTTAAGAGTTCTCTTAAATTTGCGTACTTTCCATTATATTGGAAGCGTTCTTTTTGATACCAATATATAAATTTTTTGTAAGATCCAATGTAATTAATTATATAGGTATTGCTAAACTCACTGCTATTCCGAAATTATTTGAAAATAGTGAATGATATATTATACCATAGTATGTCGTCCGTAATATTTTCACATCAGCATTGGTAACGTTCGTTTTTGATACCAATATATAAATTTGGTGCAAGATTAGTTTAGAGGTATTGCTAAACTCACTGGTATTCCGAAATTATTTGAAAAAAAAAAAAAAAAAACAGTGACTGATATATTATACCATGGTATGTAATGATCAACTTGTACTCAATTAATGGAACTGTTATATCTTATTAATTCTGGTTTCTGCAATAGGAAGCAAACTTTTAGTAAAGCTTTTGATAAAGTCAATCATGAATTACTAATAATGAAACTGAAACTTATTTCAATTGGATTATGTAAAAATTAACTAAATTGCATTTACGCCTATAATGTGTAATATTTAATAATGATTCTCTGATTATATCGATGTTAAATCTGGAGTTCTTCAGGGAAGTCTTCTTGGACCTATGCTATTCCTTCTTTTTATAAATTATCTTCCTTAAAATATGGAAGATGTTAATGTATGCAGATTATGTTTAAATATTTAAAACGATAAATGATGCGAATGATCAAATACTATTCCAAATTGATCTAGATTCCTTCTGTAAATGGTGTGAAGATAATTTAATGGAATTAAATCTAAAGAAGTGTAAACATACGACCTATTATAGATATATTATCCTGGTAGGGCTGAGCTTGAAACTGTAAGAAGTTTCTCTGATTTGGGAGTATTAATTAACGTTAAGCTGACATTTAACTGCCATATCCAAATGACGGTCAATAAATCAAGAAGTGTACTTTTCTTTATTAAGTGTTGGTCAAGAGAATTTAAAGATCTTTATGTAACTAAATGTCTATATACATCTCCCTTGAGCATATTCTAGAGTATGTATCTGTTATTTGGGATCCATTTTACGAAACCTATGTGAAAGATCTCTAATTTATCAAAACAATTTCTTTTGTTCTGTCTTCGAGGTTTAAATTGGAACCTAAACATTAGACTTCCATCATACCGTCATGGTTTAATTAAGCTACCAAAATTTCAAAGTAGAAGAATAGTTTCTAACACCTTATTTATTATGGACTTGCTTTTTGGAGAAATTGACTCCGCCTTTCTTCTTGGACAAATTTCAATTAACATTCCGCATCGGATGTTGAGATCCTACCATCCGTTGTTTATTCCATTTCATAGATAAAACTTTGGATCAACATTTTATAATTCATTCAATTTCTTTGACTTTTCTTACCTAGCAAAAGATATTAAAAAATTTATTCGTCTATTAGATTCAAATAACTCTCACACCTAGTAATTAATAAATTTTATAATGTATACCTGCCATTAACTTTTATATAATATGTATTTTATATAATTATGTATTGTTTTCTTTTCTCAGCTATTATTATACGAAGCTGAATTAAATAAATAAATAAATAAATAAATAAATAAATAAACGGATTCGATATTTTTGCCTCCCATATTTGTAAACTCTATTTATTTTTTCCTTCAGTTTATGAACTTGAAAAATTGAATGAAATTAATGCATACTGGGACCGCTGTGAAAAAATAAACAAAATAATTTTAAACAAACAAACAAACAAAAAATCGCAAAAAAAAAAGAAAAAAAGAATAAAAACTGCATAAAACCAAACAAAATTTTCTTATATAATTATCATCTGTATATATATACAGCCCGTTTGTTTGTGTGTCAAACAGACGTGAGCATAAATTAAGTTTTTGTCCAAACTATAGATGCGGAATGGGGAGATAACCAGCATATTTTATATTTTTATGTAACCAATAAGCTTCTTTTAGAGATGAGCCATACCGTGAATTTTGAATAACGTCGTTCCCGACGTTTAAAACAGTGACATCGTTTCAAAAGAAAACAATGTTTTTTTATATTTATTAACAACCGTTCAAAAAAGACATTGTTTTCTTTGAATATCGGAGTCTCTATTAGAATTCACACTGTACCGTAGGAAATGAATAATTTTTATTTTAGATGAATCGCCACTTAAAGCTCCTTTAAATAATTTTGCTGGTTCAAAATAAAAACAACTACATTTGAGTATGCAATAAATAAGAAAGAACGATATTATTAGTAACTGTTATTTCATAACTTCAGTCACAGCAGTTACTAGTGATTTACCAATCACAGTGATTAAATCGCAGTAGTAAAAATATCGCTCATCTCTAACTTCTTTATTAAGAAAAATCTAATCTGAAGTATGTTGACCAGTTTTATTAATATTTATTAATAATATGGAGCAAAATCATCTGTTGCGAATGACAGACCAATATGTGCAAAAGTAGATCTGGTAGAAAAGTGTGTAGATCTGCCGTTATTAAGAAGTACAAAATTAGAATTTGCAAAAAAAAATCAATAATAAGTTCCCATTAATTGATTTGAGCTGATCCTCACAAAAATAAGAATAAGAATTGAAGTCTCTAGTATTAATGCATTTAAGTTCAAATTAGCAACCAAATTTTAAATTCGCCTGTAGAGAAAGGTTATTTTGGATTCAGGTATACACATAAAATTTTTAATTTGAAACCGATAAAGATTTCAAAGATTAGAAAAAGAGAAGAAAATTTTAAAATGTTTTAATAAATAGAGCTGCTCCACCATTTAAACATATAGGGTTAGCATCGCGATGGAAGCTATGATGTCAGATGGATTAATTTAAATTAAAATTTGAAGTCCATTAGGTTATTGTAGATTAAGAGAATGAATTCAATTCAAGTCTCCTATCTGTAATTTTACAGGGATTACACACTAAAAAAAGCAATGTTAAACTAATTAAATTAAAAATAATTTAACTTTTTTCAGTTTTGATTTTGCTTCATAGATAAAAATGTTAACATTATTTCACAGTAAACATATTTTCTCGAGAATATTTTTTTATTATTATTTTACTATTCTCGTTCTTATTTAATATTCTCTCAAAAAATTAGATTTATGCTCACATGCGATTGTTTGTTTATGAAAAATTATATATATATATATATATATATATATATATATATATATATATATATATATATATAATATATATATATATATATATATATATATATATATATATATATATATATATATATATATATATATATATATATATATATATATATATATATATATATATATATATATATATATATATATATATATATATATATATATATATATATATATATATATATATATATATATATATATATATATATATATATACACAGTAAACATATTTTCTCGAGAATATTTTTTTATTATTATTTTACTATTCTCGTTCTTATTTAATATTCTCTCAAAAAATTAGATTTATGCTCACATGCGATTGTTTGTTTATGAAAAATTAAATATATATATATATATATATATATATATATATATATATATATATATATATATATATATATATATATATATATATATATATATATATATATATATATATATATATATATATATATATAAATATATATATTATCTAGATTCTGTACAAATCCTTAACAATTTGTGTGTGTTCATTTGTGGATTCGATGAAACATTATGGTACTTGAAATAGAAATTATAAAATTTTTCTCAATTCTGAAAGAATTTCTAACGGTAATGCATATAAAGCAAATCTGGAGACAATTTTGTAAACTTTCAAATATTTTTATTACATTTTATTAAGTTCAAAAAAAAAACAAAAAATATCAAAGCTGGAATCGTCAAAAAAGTAAAAGAAAATACCTAGCTACATCTACTACAAGAAATCCGTAATGGGCCAAACCTCTTATAACGACAGGATAAGCAATTTACTGGAAAAAGTGATTTTTTAAAGAAGTTTTCCCCGTATAGGAATTTTGTATATTTTGATGTGAAAAAGTGAGAATGTTTTTATACTCCTACATTAAATTTAATTAAATTTTTTTTTACAAGAGTGCACCGAAAATACAATTTTTTTAATTTTTGAGAAGTTTATTAAAGATATTTAGTTTAAATAGTTTTTTATGTACATAATATTTTTTGCAATTTATTATCTCTCCAACAATACTAATTTCTTATATAAATATTGTACCCTACTCTTAAAAAATTAACTGAAAGTGGAACCCCTCTCAGAAATTTGTACATTTACCATACAAATATGTATTGCAGTATTGCATGTAATAAGTGAATAGAAAATTTCAACATAACTATTTCCATAGTTATTTCCATGGTACTTGTGGTGTGATTTGAAAATACATTAAAATATGTTTATCGGTTACAAAGTTATGCAACATTATTTTAAGACATGTTGAAATATAATATAATTATACTGCTGCATATATTTGTATGGGAAATGTGCAATTTCTGGGAAGGGAGACAAGTTTCAGTTCATTTTTGAAGTGGTATAGAATTTTTATATAAGTATTTAATATTGTTGGAAAGATAATTACTTGAAAATATTTATATGTACTAGTTAAACTCAATATCTTTATTAAATTTGTCAAAAATTAAAAAAAAGAATATTTTCTGTGCACTCTTGTACAAAAATTTTAATATTTGATTTGATAGTTTGTCAATATTCCAATCCGCGGACAACTTGTTTAAAAAATTTACTTTTTTCAGTAAATTGCTGCCGTTAAAAGAGGTTTTTGACGATTCTAGCTTTAAACTTTAAAAAAGGTAAAGAAAAATATTTGAAAATTAACGAAATTCCGATAGGTCTTGCGGGGAAACTATTTCCTCAAATGCTCTCGGATTTATTTTACTGTTAGAAATTCCTCCAGAATTGGGAAAATATTTTATTGTCCAGAAGGAAAAGTAATATAACCACTTTTTTGGAAAAAAAATATGAAAAAATCTTTTTTTCTCAATTTCTATTTCAAAATAACATAACTTTTTATCGAATACACATAGATATACGTATTTTTTGTAGAGAATTATAAGGGTTTATGCATGCAAAATATTTTTTTAATCATTATACCCGAGGTGACCAACTTTGTTCCTCTCGGAATGGTCACAAAAGCCCTAAATATAAAGCGAAATTTAGCACCAACTAGTTTTATAAGTTTTATAAGATGATGTGCCAAATTATGCGAGATCGTATATGACGGTTATAACACAAATCCCAAAATTAAAATTGCCTGTTGTTCTTTTAATCTTGTATTTGTTTGTAATTGTACCGTCACTGTGTAAGTTTTTCCACCATGAAACTGATCAAAGCGCATAAATTCACAAACAATAAAATGTACGTTTGATGATTAAAACAAGTTCTTACAATGAGAACTACGATTTTTTATTTTTTTATCTTGTTTGTGTTACGCTTCCTCTTGCGTTTGTTTTCCCTTGCATCATGAAATGATTATGAAATATATTTTTATGTTTGTGTATGATGCACATTCACAGTTGCCAAATTTGACTATTTATCGTCATTTTGATGATTTTATGAGCAAAAAGTAGTATTTTGACGATTTATTTGGTTAATTTTTCTGATGTTTAAAAACTACACAATAAACTATGGGCAATTGACGTAGTGTTTTGTTTACAGAAATAATCAATTAATTATAAAATCGGCATGAAATTTTAATTATGATGATCTTGTAGCAAATTAGCTATATAGGCATTTTTCAAAAGGAAAAGCTTATTTTACATAATGCTGAAAGCATAGAATAAAAGTAGAGGGTAAGTGAGAGAATTATTCAATTGAAATAATAACTCACATATATGCGTACTATCTGAATTCAACATAACATAATATTCACCACAACATTATGACAATAAACGTTCATATTAAAAAATTAAATAATTGTTTATATTTTTAATGGAACACGTATTTTATGAAATAATTATACAACAAGAATTGTAAAATATAGTAATACAATTGAAATTTATATGTTTGGACAGATGAAATTGGTATGGCGAGCCGTTGGAGACAAAGGTTTCAGACTAGTTACAGACAAATTATCTCAATTACTGCTTCCTTATATTCTTTAATTCCACAGGTGGTTGAAATATATGTTTATGCTAATGTTGGTAACATACTATAATATATGAAATTCGGTGTAAATAATTTTACTTACAGAAGAACGAAGCCTATTAAAATTTCTGATGATCGAACCAGCATACAAATTTTTTAAAATGGGCTTTGTGGGCTTATAATCCCATAAAAGTCTTAAATGAAAAGTTCTTTATTAAACCAAATCTTAAATTAGTTCACATTAGCTTTACTGCTTTACTGAACACGACATTTTTTTGCAACATACATCGTAAATTTAAATTTTATGAAGGTCTGTTCTTAATTGTTTATGCCCATAATACTATTTTCAATTTGTTCAATTGTTTTACTTTTAATGCCAAATTAATATTTACTATATTATTAAATTTATGTTGTCAATACGAAATACACCATGGTAATACAGATATGTATTTTCAATACGTTTTTAGTATTAACAAGTTAAAGTGTAAAATTCGGCCATGTCGAATATTCTATGCCCTTCACCTTTGCTTATATGGATTTAACATTTAACGTTAAGTCCCAGTTATAAATAGACTTTCATAATATCATCACTTGTAGAAGAACGAGAAAATGACAGCCATTACTATAGCCTTTATATGAGTCAACATAGATTCTCTAGAACACTCAATATGCATGCAAAATTTTCGATTTCGAAAGTTTAAAATATGAATATTCAGAAATTCAGCTATTATTCTACATCAAAATTTTGTCCATAGATACTATAGGTGGTTCAAAATAACGGAAAATTCCTTTTTTGCTTATAACGGAAACTAATGGACCGATTTTTCTGATATTTTCAACTCAAAAATTTTTCTAAACATATCCGATTTGCTAGTACAAATATTATGTCTCTAGCTTAAATAGAACGCTCAAAAAGTTGATAACATTACTTTGTCTTACATTGTTATTATTTTAAATTTTTTTCTTACAATAGCCACAAGGAAAATAAAGAATTGTTAATATCTCGGCTATTTATGAAACGATTTGAAAATTAAAAAAAAAGACAAAATTTGGGGAAAAAATGAGTAATTTTTCTGCATGGCAACTAGGTCCGTAGCGGTCCGTGGAGCGTCTGAATAAGTTTTAGTAAAAAATTTAATTTCTAGCATTAATAGAATGGCCAAAATCTCAAAAACATTATTTTAAACGTTGTTATTGTTTACTTATAGCTATAAATAACCACATGGGACTTAATTTTTAAGAAAGAATTGATCATATCTCGTTGGTTAATGAACCAATTTTAAAAAAATTAAAAAGATAAAATTCGGGAAAAAATTGTAATCAATCATTGCCATAATATAGGAAAATATGTTTTGCGTATGACTCAGGGTCCGATTCATTTCATGCTAATCCGCTTAATTAATTGATATCTACTGTGAAAAAATTAAGTCTCTTAATCTCATAGATTCTTAAAAAGGTAGAAAAAACCCGAAAAAGTTTGAGGAACCTTCAGTTTTTTGCTAATATCTGATCCATTTATGATCCAATCCCCCTGGATTTCAACAGCAAAATTCTCGGAACCATTTCCAATCGTTTGATATACATATCAATATGTTAACTATAGATCGGCTTCATAAACTTGATTTCAACCGACAGACGATCATAGCTCTATCAATTTCTTTTTTCATACCGATCCAGGTTTAAGTCGAAAATTTTGGAAATTACAAATGGAATGACTAATATGTATATACCTTATACCTTTCTGATCTAGTCAGGTGAAAGGTATAAAAACGTATAATTTTTTTAAATTAAAATATGAAAAAACGTACATTGCGCTTTGACAACCATTCATTTTTTGGTAGAGTGGTGAATATTTTTAATATTATACAAATACTAATATAACTTTTTACAAATACTTTCATATGAACTAAATTTTTGACAAATGAACTAGGTTTGTGACACTAAAACTCAATATCAGTTCTCTCATGTTTCCCGTCTACCAGTGGTGAAAGTGTAGTTAAAAAAATATGATATTAAAGTAGTAGCATATGAAAAAATTTGTATCAACATGAAATTATCTAGCCACATGCTCAAAATTTAAAAAAATTTCAACCTAATTCAAATTCTGTTCTGTTAAACAAAGAATAAAAAAGAGATTTCTAAACAATATGTTTTCTGCAATAATTGCATCAACTCTTTTTATAAATGATAGAATTTGCAGAAATAGTAGCTAATATTATGTACCAAATCTAAAAATTATTAGAAAGGACTGGAAATATCATTATATATATCATTCTTGTATATGTTTAACATCATTCTTGTATATGTTTAAATAAAAATGTATGTGTAATTTTAAAAATCTTCATGGCTGCTATTTGTTACGTGTTTTTGATAAATTTAATTCTGTATGTATTTTTTTTTGAACGGCATTTTTATACCCTCCACCACCACAAGTGGTGAGGGTATATTAAGTTTGTCATTCTGTATGTAACGCCAAGAAGGAATCATATCAGACCCAACAATGTATATATATTATTGCATCAAATCAAAAACTGAGTCGATTTAGCTATGTCCGTCTGTCCGTCTGTCTGTCTGTTGGAAACATTCTCACGCCTAGAATAATTGACCGAATTCAATAAAACTTGGCCACATTGTTTGTTATTGTCCTAAGCAGTTTGCTATTTAAAACCACCTATATCGGCTTATAAGCAAGGAAGTTATAGACCGATATCTGAAACAACCTCAAAATTTCGAAAATGAACTCTTATAATTTCTTCGAAAAATGTAATTGGACTTAAACAAAAAATTAATTTTAGCATAAAATTGCACTTGCTTCATCATCGTGCAAAAAATTTTTAAAATTCGATTAACCGAAAAAAAGTTATAGGCTATAATATGCAAAATTTTGATACACCCCAAACTCTTTATGTCATATGGGACGCAATTTTTAATATAATTTACTAAAATTTGTCACAACTAATTTTTTAACCATTCTTAATATATGTTATAAATTTTATTAACATTGGTCCATGTTTTGATATAGCTCCCATATAACGCCCTTTCCCGGAATATGATTTATAGCTCATAACACTTTTAGATTTGAACCAATTCTATTGAAATTTGACACAGTTAATTTTCTAGTTATTTTAAATATATGTTATAAATTTTATTAACATGGGTCCATATTTTCATATAGCTCCATATAATGAGCCCTTCCCGGAATATGATTTACAGCTTATAACACTTTTAAATTGGACCATTTCTATTGAAATTTGGCATAATTAATTTTTTAACTATTTTAAATATATGTTATAAATTTTGTTAACATGGGTCCATATTTTGATATAGCTCCCATATAAGGCCCCTTCCCGGAATATGATTTATAGCTCATAAAACTCTTAAATTGGAACCAATTCTATTGAAATTTGGCACAACTAATTTTTCAACTATTTTAAATATATGTTATAAATTTTATTAACATGGGTCCATATTTTGATATAGCTCCCATATAAGGCCCTTTCCCGGAATATGATTTATAGCTTATAAAACTCTTAAATTTGAACCAATTCTTTTGAAATTTGGCACAATTATTGTCTTAATTATTTTAAATATATATTATGAATTTTATTAACATGGGTCCATATTTTGATATAGCTCCCATATAAGGCCCCTTCCCGGAATATGATTTATAGCTCATAAAAGTCTTAAATTGGAACCAATTCTATTGAAATTTGGCACAACTAATTTTTAAACTATTTAAATATCTGTTATAAATTTTATTAACATGGGTCCATATTTTGATATAGCTCCCATATAAGGCCCTTTCTCGGAATATGATTTATAGCTTATAAAACTCTTAAATATGAACCAATTCTATTGAAATTTGGCACAACTAATTTTCTAGCTATTTTAAATATATGTTATAAATTTTATTAACATATAAATATGTGTTATAAATTTTGTTAACATGGGTCCATATTTTGATGTAGCTCCATTATAACGCCCCTTCCCGAGTAAATAAAGACCAATTCTATTGAAAGTCGACACAATTATTTTAATAACTGTTCTGAAGATATTATATTAATTTGCCCTATATCGGTCCAAATTTTTCTATAGCTCGCTTATAACGGGATTTCACGGAAAACGGATTAGAGTTTATAAAACATTTAAATAAAGATCAATTCCATTAAAATTTAGCACAATGATTTTCTAACTATAATCAAAGTATATTATAAATATGAACAATCTTGGTCCAAATTTTGCTGTAGCTCCCATATAAGGCCCTTTCCCGGAAAATAGTTTTGAGCTTATAACAAGCATATTTTTTGTTTTTATACGCTCCACAAAACAAGTGGTAGAGAGAGAATATTAACTTTGTCATTCTGTGTGTAACGCTAAGAATGAATTATTTCAGACCCCATAATGTATATATTCTTGCATCAAGTCAAAATCTCAGTCGATTTTCGTTAATCTCTTTGTCTGCTCAATTTGGTAGAAAAAAGGCAGTTCAGTAGAAAAATTTTATAGCCTAAATTGTAACTAATTTTATGACTAATTAAGTATTTCTGTGTTATATACATTTGTGAGTATATGTGTGCCTATGGAACCTAACTTATTAACTTTACACGAATTTGTGGTGGAGGGTATTTAAGATTCGGCATAGCCGAATATAGCATTCTTACTTGTTTATAATTGATGTTTTTGTTTTCTTGCTCCATAGCAGTTTTTAACTCTTCTATGGGTATTTTATATGTTAATTTATTTGAAATTTATTGTGATGATTTTCGGTATGAAAAATTTTTTAGTGTTTCAATTTTTAAAATTTCTTGCCGTTTTTTAATAACTGGACAGCTTTTATTTGTAGAACGGTGCAAATGGTTGCAATAAATACATTGAATTTTTGTAGCATCATATAGAGTTGAAGCACAAATATAATCATTTTCCATACCATTGCAAAGTGTGGCATTTTTTGCATTGTATTGGGTTTGGTATGTTTAGGTCTACATTGCAGTTCAAAAATCATATTTTAATTTCTTTTAACAATTTAAATGAATTTAAGTTTAGAATGTGAAGAAATGTATTTATTTTTAATTCTTCTTTAATTTCTTCCTCTTTAAGGGTTTTATGAGTAGGAGCACAAACAATTATTTTTACCGTATTAAGTGGGCAAATGCTTGACAAATATAGCTGTAAGGAATTTATTTGTTTAAGCTTAATTTTTTTAAGTATTAAAAAGTTTCCATCTCTGGTAAAGGTTTTTTTGAGAAGGTTCGCTAGAAATACCTTCAAGTGTTTTGCAGATCAGGAAAATATTAACGTTTGTAACCGCTAGTAAAAAGTCAACCGTATTCAAAGAGAACTTTTTGTTTACAGTTTTTAATATTATTAAAATTGAATTAATTAAAAATGTTATTCAGTTTTTAAAACTAGACATAATTTCCGATATACTGCTTTTAATTTGTATACCTACTTTTCATAATGGTTAGGTAACGTATTGACTTTGTTCGTTTTATAAGCTCATAAATCCTTTTTTTGCTGTTGTTAAAGCCAATTAAGGTGATATTGATAAGTATATTAACTTTGTTATTCCGTTTGTAACGCCAAGATGAAATCATATAAGACCCCATAATGTATATTTATTTTTGCATCTGGTCGAATTAGTTTTGTCCGTCCGTCTCAATGAAATTTAGCACATTGTTTGTCATTGTCCTAATCAGTTTTTTATTTAAAACCATCTGTATCGTTTGTTAGCAAAAAAGTTATAGACCGATATCAGAGACATCCTCAACATTCCGAAAAATAACCTTTATAATTTCTCCAATAAAGAGTAACACGATTTAAACAAAATTTAACTATATTATAGAGTTTTAGGTACATCGTAAAAACATCAAATCGAAAAAATTTGATTTGGACCGTAAATAATGAAATTTAACGTAAATGAAGCGCCGACTTATTTTGTGGAAAATTTTGCAAATTTGCAGATAAGAAATTTTTCTCCATGTATTTGAAGATGTCATGTATATGGAGTAAAAGGCTGTCCAGCTTGTGAAATAAGAGGTTTAAGTGTATTCCTCAATTTTACTTGTCACCCTTGGAAAATTAGATCTTCTTGTATTTGCTCCTTGTTCTTAGCTAAATTTCGGTGCGCACTTTTATGTACATTCTCAGAAATGGTGCAGACTCTTTCTTCGTTTGCCTCGTCTGCCACAAGCCTTTTCGTTATCCTAATTTCATAGATTCTAGGTATTTTGATTCCATGTATTATTGCAGGATTTAAACGCATTTTCACGATATCTGTAAACTGGTGTATATCAATTTTTTCCATCGTTATGTAGTGGCGACTACATTTACGTGGCAGTAAAGCTCCTTACCTTCTCTGATGATTAGTTGGAATTCAGTATGTTTACTGTAGTCCGTAATATAGAAAGGGCGTTTGCCACAACATTTGGTTTACCAGGCTTGTAAATTAATTCGTGGTTGTACTCTTCAATTCTAGCTTTCCATCTTTTTAATTTGGCGTTATGATTATTATTATTTTTTTTCATAAAATACATCTAATGATTTACATAAATTTGATTGCTCATTAAAGTGCCGACAATTCTGTCAATGATTGTGTTAACGAATCATAATAAAATAATTAAAATAAAAACAATTACCGGCGAGCTTAATCATGTTTTATTAGGTGACATAAATTTTTCTATTTTGTACGTACTGGAGGGCTTGGAGTCCAAACTGGTAACCTTTTTCACATTATTGCACTTCAATTATGACTTCTTTTATTTTCTCATTTTATAATTTTTCTTAATTTTGTCACTTTTTAAATGATTTAACCGTTTTAAGGACGGGGGACCTTGCATTAACCCTTTTGGTGGTTGAGAAAGAGTCGCGTTGTTCCTTTTAATTCAACCTACTAAGGCACGACTGATCTAACAGCAATATTTTCCTTTCTTGATCTCCATATGGAATTATTTACAGAATAAATAATTCTACCAAAAATGTTCCATATCAAGGAGTTAAACCTTAATGACTTAAAAGAGACATTCACCAATTTTGACAGAAGATATTATTCACTTGGATTTAATTATTAAGTTTAATTACCGCCTTTTAATCGGGTCCCTGCTCGGGCGCCAGTTAAAGTGTCATTCACTAAGAATTTAAAATTGCGGCCGTTGGCGGTTTTCCTATATAAATAATAAAATGAATTAAGTCAATTTTCAATTACCTGATTTATTTTTCAAAAAATAATAACCATTTACAAGTAAACAATACAATTTATACTTAAAATATGCTAAGTAATCAATAATTAGTCAATAATATTAAATATACACTAATTAATAACTAGGTTTTTTCTTTTTAAAATGCTTTTTTAAACTTTACTCCTTGTTTGAACGCTATTATGTTTACAACTTGAAGTAAGTCTACAACATCAATTGTGTACATCCAAATTCAAAATTCGGCATGCCGAACATAGCATTCTTTCTTGTTTAAATGCAGAGTTTAAAGCTTAAAATGTTCTGGACCAATACTATATTTTACATTATTTTCTATTTAAAGCCTTTTGCAACTGACACACATGTGTGTATAACGTATGTGGTGGAGGCATTTAAAATTTGTTAAAAAAATAATAATAAAATATAAATTTTCTTTTTTCATAAAAAAATATGTTTATATCACAGTTAGAGACATCAGTTTAAATTTCAAATATAGGTTCTTAAAATATTATAAGTGGCTAAATCCTTATTAAATAGTGGCTAAACATTTATTAAAAAATTTACACAAAATTTAAAGTAAAAGCAAAAGTAATTCATTTATTTAAGTATTTATTAAAACACATTTGTTGAAAAAAGATTATTAATTAAACAAAACTAATTATATTTTTTCATTAAGAATAAATTTATATTAAAAAATAATAAATAATGAAATCACCTATAAAATCAAATTTGTCAAATATATTAATATTAGCTTGATGACATTTTTTGTCACTTTACGCTTTTTAAACATTATCCTTAAGTTCGTCTAATTGATTCAAAATTCAAAAAACTGATTTATAAAAAAATAAGATGATTTGGTAATCATCTTATTTTTGATATTTGAAATTGATCTTGATATTTGAAAAAATATTATTAATTTATTTCAAAAAACTTTCTTTAGAAACCAAAATTTAATGACGAACTTCCTTTTTAAGTACTTTAATGGACACTTTGTTGCTTGTTTGTACATTTATAGCAATTTTGTTTAGAAATTTTAAGTTATAATGTATAAATGATATATAAAAATAGCTAAGAAAATGACTAAGAAAATAGAAAGACTATATTCAATGGCATAATTAAATTTTCGATGGCTAAACGAGACTGAAAATTACTAAATTTAGCCACTAGATGTCTAAATTGGTAATAGTGTTAAAAAATCTCAAAAAAAAAAAAAAAAAAAAATAAGTATTTGCTACAAAAGGGTCAATATTTTATTAGTGGCAATAAATAGTAAAGGTAATTTATAGAAATTTGTCAATTGTTGAATATAACATTCTTCCTATTGAAGGTTTAACGGCTTATAACATTAACAAATTCAATACGTCATTTTGGAGAAGAAACTAAACAAATAATACTTGCTAAGAAGTGTAATATTTCGATCATTATCTATGGAAAATTAAACATATATAATGATCGCAAATTATGTTTTATAGGTATTATACAGTGTGGATTTTCAAAAAAAAATTTTTTTAGTCAAACTTTCTTAAAGAAAATTTTTGATTTTTAGAATCTTAATTGGAAACTATTTAATTTATTTTGCTTTTCTTAATTTTTGTTTTAAATTTCCAAAAATTGATTATTTAACGTTTTTGCTATATCTCTTCAACCTATATCAACAAAAATTTTTATCACCAAAAAACTTTAGAACCCAACTAGCTATGACTAATTGACTCTATTGTCATTAAAAATTGAAAAACAAATGATTACAATTTAAATATTGCTACACTCTTCCTAAATCGCTGTTGTCTACTATCAGTATGCCGCGATGGCATCGTATGCAGATGATTGCACCATTTTATTATGAGGTGTCAATATCGGCGACATAAGTAACAGACTTTTTCAGGAGCGTAAATTAGAGTTATCTGTCTCAAAAAACACGGTATCTTACGTCTTAAACCAAATTAGTAAGGACCTCGCTCAAGATCTCAGTCGAAGGACGAATCATCCAAACGGTTTTAAACAAATTACATCAGCGTGCGAATTACATAGCTAAAAAGACCGAAATAGAAATAAAGTTCTTAAGGCGCTAGGTAGCATTTATTGGGATATAGATGCTGAGAGGATTATTGCGACAAAAGCTAATGGTAACTCTCTCTATAATTATGCTATCTCAATATAAACATGATTATACTAAATGGCGAGGAGAAGGTTAGTCAGACAATATAATGTGTTGTTGACTAGATAGTTCCTGTTGGCATGCCACTTCCCAAGATACCCCCCGAGTTAGAGCTACTACATTAAGCTTTTCTTGCTATAATTTTAGGTTAACCCGTAGATTTCAGCTAATTATTGCACACGCTTTATAAACTAAAAAGGCTCCTTTCCATCCTGAGGTTTTTAACACAACATTTGGCCTGTGGCTGTTTCCAAGATGTATTAAGCAGAAAATGAACGAAATCACCTTTGTATCGAAGATTAGAGAAATTGTTACCTAATGTAAAGTCGATACGAGAAATGGCAAAATATGGATTCTAATTCCTTAAATTTTATCCATAATGATTTATTTTAACAAAAAAAGGAAAGGAAGCCGAAATTTATCCTTTTCATTATATATATATATATATATATATATATATATATATATATATATATATATATATATATATATATATATATATATATATATATATATATATATATATATATATATATATATATATATATATATATATATATATATATATATATATATATATATATATATAAACTTTCTTCTGGACTATAAGTGTTTTCTAGGGCCTCCTCCCTAGAAATTTACACATTTCCCATGTAAATATATGCTGCAGTATTCCATGGTGTAAGTGAATAGAAATTTCAACATAACTTCAAATAATGTTGATCAATATTATAACCGTTAAAAGAATATTTCGCAATGAAATTTCGCACAGTTAAGTGTTTTCAAAAAATCTGTTATTAAAATTAATCAACTTTTCATGAAATATAATTTTAATTTTTCAACTAAGGCATACTCTATTCTTATATAAGGTACGATCCAAAATTGGAATTAGGTGTTACAAAACTAATATCGGAATTATAATACATGATTTTAATTCAAATGTAATTGATGATATTAATATGAAATAATCTGAACGATTCTTAAATTAAATATCTTAAATATTTTCAACAAAACACAACTTGATCCTTCAAAAAGTTGGATAAGCATTCAATGGTATTAAACCTGTTGCTCCATCCCGAACGTCATTATGCTAGCAATACTCTTAGAGATCTTTACAGATTTTGTTCTTTATCTGCCATACGAGGTGTGTGACCTCCAAGAATGACATTTATACAGTAACTTGAAACCGTGGAATTTATGGCGTCTCCGTGAGGGTCGTTCAAAGCTTCTATATGTGAATACTGATCAATAAAATTTGGAACATACCCATGTATGCTATATTTATATATGCTATGTTAGGATTATGCCACGGATGGCATCCAAGAAGAACCTTATTTCTACTGCGCAATTTTCAAGTTTTGAAGTGGCAATAAATTTTTGATTCCATCGACTGTGATGCCTAAATTCTTGTTTACCTCTTTATCCAGGTGGTAAACCATGAGATACAAATACTCCAAACTGCCCGGAATTAAATCAAGTGGAGGTATTTTGGTGGTAGATTGAAAACGCTGGTGGTAGAAGGGTTTCCAAAAAAAATTAAACATTTCATCACTAGTGATTGAAACTAAAAAAATATTTTTTTTGTAAATTGCAATAATAATTTAAATCAAATAAATAGGTAAAACCCGTAAATTTTGTGGTTTCGTTTTCATTAAGATATATGTACGTTAAAGATTGTTCGATCTCATTCCTTAGATACAAATATTAATTGTTTGAATTTAAATTTTATGAACATACTTTTACTTTTGTTTATTACATACTTGTAGGTAAAGAATGTCTCTGGAAAAATATGGATATCTCCAAATTCAAGCTACTTCCTCACCGCTTTAATACCAAAAAAACAACGACATCAAGAGGTGTAAATACAACTGTTTAATATATTCGTTATTTACTAATAAAGGGAATATTTGCAGATAACTCCTATTGCACTTAACAAAGCTATAAAAAATTCTGTTGAAATGGAAGGTTTTATTAATTGTCATATTCGGGATGGTGTTGCTTTGTGTCAGTATTTTTCTTGGTTGGAGCAAATGATATCAAACAAACAATACGTGGATGAAATTTCCGGGGCAGATAAGTTGGAAGAATTTAGGTCGTAAGTATTTGTTGTATTATATATTGCAATATTGCTATAAATGCAAATGCATAAAGAAAATATTTATAAAATTTTTATACATTTTTTAATCTATGAAAGGGAGAATAATATACTTATATACATACATACATACATACATACATACATACATACATACATACATACATACATACATACATACAATGATCAATATTATCAATTATAATTTTTAGGAAAAATCAATATTTTATTGGTTTAAGTTTTCCAACAATAAGTTCATCTGGTCCTAATGGATCTGTAATTCATTATCATCCAGCAAAAGAAACTAATCGTGAAATCAATGATAAAGAAATTTATCTATGCGATTCTGGAGCTCAGTATTTGTAAGATTTTATCAAAGTTAACGTATTTAGCAAGTATTAACAAGAACATTAATTTTTAAGGGACGGCACAACTGATGTAACCAGAACTTTACATTTTGGCATTCCATCAGAATTTGAAAAGGAGTGTTATACGCGTGTATTGAAAGGTCAATTAACACTAGGATCTACTGTTTTTCCAAAAAAAGTTAAGGTATGGTTTTTGTTAAGTTTAGAATCATAATTATAATAATTATAATATATAATTATTATAATATAATTATAATATATATATATATATATATATATATATATATATATATATATATATATATATATATATATATATATATATATATATATATATATATATATATATATATATATATATATCCATCATCTATTTTCAAATGGGACAATATAGTATAACAACATCTTTTTCCCATATCCTTGTGGTCGCGCGGGAATTGAAGAAAATTGAGGTGTAATTAATGCATGGGCTAATGTCACACCTACAATTCATCCGCAGTAGTCACTTAACTTTGTTGCAATATTATGCAACAGCATCATCTTACCCAACCTCATAATTATTCCTCTACAAACCCGCCTCTAGTATTTGACAAAAAAAGACTAACCATTCTAACACCTGGTGAAAAGTTTTTTTTTATAATAGAAAGAGTTGAAAGTACAAAATCCCTTGTGAAAGTCTCCCCTTTTTTAACAACAACGTAGAAAAGATAGTGTTGTTGTAGGAGATATGAAACTTCTTTATGGTACTGTACTTATCCAAACAAAGAATTTTGTCCAAGCTTATAAAACTTAGGTGATTACCTCCTGCAAAAAGATAAACATAAGAGAACACCTCGGTCTGAATTATGCTAAAGTTGTTATTTACTTCAACGACCTTCGTGACATTAGTGAAGAAATCCTAGTTGAAAAGTTAATAAATAATAAAATATTTTAAAACGTGACTGAAAATTTGATGGAAACAAGATTTATTTTTTTGGTTATATTCCGCTCCCACTAAAATGTAAAAATTGTCTTTAAATTGGACACGGCTCTAAAGGCCGCAAAAACGAAAGAACATGTGCTAAATGTTTTTGAAAAAAAAAAAGAATAGAAAAAATCGGTAAAAAGAAAGCTGCTGTCATTTACAAGACACTCTCAACAGTCCGCACTATATTCTAAAATAACAATTTGTAATTAAGCTGACAAACCATCTATTTTATCCAATATGTTACCACCAAAGAATTTGTCAAAGACTACACCGATATCATTATCGATTTGTGCACTCTTTTCTAAAATTAAAATATTTTTATTTAATGGTTCACTTTTTTTATTTACTATTTTAAATCAATCTCATTATATAATTTACACTTTGCATAATTAATGATCATTATTACAATACATACATTCTCTCTTATCAATCTCTAAATTCTCTGCTCATGTACTTTAGATTCATTAAATTCTCAAGTAACGAATTCCTTTATTTCTACTAAATTACTCTTTTTCGTAATTTCTATATATCATATAAAATTGATATGCTTACATTAACATACATTTCTCTATATTCTAAAATATCTCTTATTATTACAACAGTTGTATGTTAATATTTATATTAGGGTCATTCATTACTTATAAAATATATACCTAAATTTAAGCTATTTAATCTTTGCATGTCATTTAGCATAATTCAGTGGAATATTATCGGATATTTAAATATTTACAATGAACTACTTACATACTCCAAAAATAATATGTATTTAAGAAAACCACATGCAATCCTTGATCAACATTCTCATTCCTATTGATTAAAATTTATATGTAATTTATACATCACCTAATCAAATAAATCTTTACAGCATAATCACATTATTGTATATTGTGGATAATAACCTTGAAAACCTTAAAGTAGAAAAGAATAGACTCTGAGACATCTTCAGGAGAAATGTTATACAAACGAATTTGTTTAATTTAAAAAATCTAATGTTTTTTAGAGGCAAATAAAAATAGCAAAAACAGAATCTATAGCAATCTTTACAGCATCAATTAACATCAAATACCCCTTTGAAAAAACTATGGACAAATATTCGAAATTTTACTGGTTATAAAATAACTACAAAAATTCACTGCATTTCCACACTAGAGAATCCAAACGCTATGATAATCGACAGAAGGCAAATTTGTCAGGAATTCGAACAATATTCCGATTCTAATTTTTCAGAAAATTTTAGAAGTAACAAACGGAATTTAATATTAAGCTATCATTCTACTTTACCATGCTATGGTGCTCATGCAATTGTGTTGTTCTTCTCAATGTTTCACCCTCCATAATGGTATCCCACAGGGATCACCATTGTCCGTAAATCTTTTCGCTATCGCGAAAATTCATTATTAAATAGAACAATCAACCCAAATAGGAGAATAATTAATGATTTTTTATGTCATAGTAACACAGGGATCATTTTAACCCCAACAGTTTAAAATTGTATAATTGTGATGTCACAATTCCTTTGCGATTGTCTGAAAGCAAACGACTCCAGAGTATTACATTTTCAGAACAAAAATCCAAAAAATCTATTAATATTAAATTTCTAAAATTTATAACTTTCAATTATAAAATAAATAAATAAATTAATAAATAAATAGAAAAATAAATAAACAAATAAACAAATAAATAAATAAATAAATAAATAAATAAATAAATAAATAAGTAAATAATAAATAAATATTCTATTTCAAAATCATTCCGCTAAAACAAATTATATCAAAACTTATCTATTCCATTATATGTCTATATAAAATTTTTTGGTGTAATTTTTTTCAACTCTTATATTTCAATAGGGACAAGTTTTAGATACTTTGGCCCGCAAATCTCTATGGGACATTGGTTTAGATTATGGTCATGGTACTGGGCATGGGGTTGGTCATTTTTTAAACGTGCATGAGGGTCCAATGGGTGTGGGTATCCGTTTAATGCCCGATGATCCAGGACTACAGGAAAATATGGTAATTTCTAATGGTAAGTAATATACTGTTACTTTTATGGGTATTTTAGCTCTAATTTCAAAATGTTGAAAAATCCAATAGAACATAGGGAGAAGTACTCTTTTTACAAAAAGTATTAATTATTAAATAATGGCATTACTTCTTAAAATATTAATTACTTTTTGCGATAGATTTGTTGTGTGTATGTTTTTTCAGTTAGCATAGGGTCAAAAATTCGCCATAAATTGAAAAGTCTGTTGTTGTAACAGCTGGAAATAAATAGTACATTTATCAATTTTGGTTCATGTTGTTTAACTCCAGGCCTAGGAATCTGGCAACCTCGATTGGTTGTGTCCATAGATCTTCAGGACAGAGTGAGGTTGGATTGGATTTGCAGTTTAATAGATGTCGTGTGTCATGTGGTCCTTTTCCGCATGCATTACATAGGTTTGGGAAGGTCAATACGTAACCAAAAGGTATTGAGCTTGTTGCTCCATCCAAATCTCAGTTGTGCCAGAACTGCTCTTGTTGACCGCGGCAGAATCCGTTCATTGACTGCAATGGGCGTCCTTCAAGCACGATATTCATTAGATGGTTAACTGGAAGGCTGTAAAGTTTGCGAACAACACTTCATTTAGCCTTATCTCTCTCCGGATGCTCAATGAATTGTCGGCAAATAGCTCGCGAGCAATCCTTAGGGTTGAAAATGGTTTTATTTGCAAACTTAATCGCATTCATTTATTCCGCTTGTCCTCATTTACCAACCTGCTGATTTCACTGTTCAGTTAGGGTCGCTGGGATTGGTATTGCGGATATTATTACGCTCATCTGCGAGTTTCGCTGCTTCGACAGGGAAGTGCGGACGCACTACGGATGTTCGGTTAGTCTTACATTTGAAGGAATAGGTAGATCACCAAAGCGGCCTGTAAATTTTCTGAAGCCGCGCCAGTCTGCTTTCTTTTGGTTCATGTATGTGCGGCGTTCAGAGACGATGAAATCTTTAGGTAACTCCAAGGAAATGGTTATGAGTAGGTGGTCTGATCTCAGAGATACTACAGTTTGCCAGGTTGTGTAGTTAATCAGTCCAGCACTCGCTAAGGTTATATCTGGCGAGCTAGCGCAAGTACCCATAAACCATGTTGGGTAAAAGGTGGATTCGTTAATTTGTTCCGCAAACAGCGTCCCCGAGCCTCGAGTGATAAAACTGATGGTGCGTGTCCCCGAGAACTAATCCGATATTGCCATCCAATATAAATCCAATATCAGGACGGCAGTCTGTTGGACAGCTGGCTACTGGTGGAACATAGACATTATAGAGCTCCAGATCCACATCTCCCGTTCTGACAGCTATACCTTTAATTTCAAGGTATTGATCTCTGGATGTCAAATCGAGAGATAGAGCTTTATACTGCATTGTTTTTCTTTTCTTCTTTTCGGAGAACGTTGTATCCGTTACAACTATGCAGACTGGAATTACTCGTTAATTTCGTTTCCTGGATCTTGTGTTGTCTCATGAATCTGATTATCTCAGTTACTTTACCATGGAGACCATTACAGTTAAACTGTAATATCGATATAACCTCAGTTGTTCTGACTGCAACCACCGGTGTGACCGGTGACTGTTATTGTTGTTGTTGCTGCTGAAGTTGTGGTGATTGTGTTGGGGAGTATGGTGGAGTTGCGTAAGATGATGACGATGACGCAGAATGCTATGTTGCTGTTGGCAGAATGGTGCAACAAACTTTCTCTTTGATGTCTCAGTCCAGAACAAGTCCTGAGGTAATTCCAGCCCAAATAAGAGTTGCACCTTAACTGTATTGACATATATATATATATATATATATATATATATATATATATATATATATATATATATATATATATATATATATATATATATATATATATATATATATATATATAACGGAGTTTTAATCCGCACAAGTAAATCTAAAACAATGTCTTTTAATATGCATGAGTCGGTCCATTATTTCTCATAGGTTAGATTTTTCTTTCTATGTATAAAATTGAAACTCCTTGTTTTTTTCTAATACTACGTTCGGATTTAATCTACTACCTTAATTTCACCTTTGGGTGGTAAATGTGTTCTAACTATTGAAACCACTAACTGTATTCTTTCTAAGCATTGTCTTAAACCTTTTTTGCTTAAAGTTTTTTTTATAAACTTTACAACTTAAGTCTACATTACAATTTCTATTTGTTTTATTTTGCACGCATTTTGGATTACAAATTCAAGAGAAAGCACTTAGAACAAATGATTTATTATTTATTTTATTAAAGGAGCGCCATTAAAATACCAACAACTTTGGGAATTCTTCAAAAAGACAGAATAATTTACAAGAACACTTACAGTTATTAAATAAGTGACTTGACTGGCAATTCTAATATAAAAATCCATCATTGCGTAACAAAAAGTTTCTATCACTTTATTAAGTGCGATATAAAAAAATGATAGAAACTTCTTTACCGATTTTGGAAAAGATAACTTCAGCAGGTCTTACTTTTCTTTTGCTGAGTGGTATTAATAGTTGTCTTTCGACTCAGGATTGGAATCCTATTATTATTTTTCTTTGCGTACAACGACTTCCTGATTGCACAGTTACTTTGTGAGAGCAAAGTGTCACGGATAAATTTGTTTTATCGGTTTGGAAAGATTTCTAAGCATTTCTTACGGAAAGGATCCAAACTTTGGAGTGTCTTTGCGATATTAGAGAAATTTCATAGATGAAAAAGCCTTCGGCACTAAAGGTAAAGGGGCATCATTCAACTTTGCCATTTAAATTTGTCAAACGCTTTTACCATTTTTTGCGTGATTCTAGACGCTTCAGGAATTTTTCGATTCCGAACAGATTTTCGACCGTGAAAAAGTATTATTGTTATGTTAATTGTTTATTATGAGGTCAGGAATTGTAGGAACCTTCATTCTGCTTTTGATAACAAACATCATTCGATGTTGCAAAGAGAGGTTTTTAGTATTGAGGACTCTACAGGAAATTCTTCGAATTCTAGTAAAGCTCCCAATATGCAAACCTCTCTTTCTTCACAGGCTTTGTCTTTTCACTGTAATTCTTCGACAACTGTAAATAGGCAAACTTTTCATGTTTCTCACAATTGATCAATTTTATTGGGGATTGCTATGGTGAATATTCGTCATCAGGGTACTACGTATCCAGCTCGAGCTCTCATTGATCCTTCCTTCGTTTATATCCTAACGGGTGCAGATTCAGCTTAACATTTCTGCCCATTCTACGAATTTATTCGATTGCTGCCGCAGCTTTAAAGCTTTGATCGATCAGAAATGATTCTTCTTTGGACCATAAGATTAATTTGTGGACCACGACATTGGCCTTGACTCATATTTCAGGGAATTTACCTTCTTTCGTTATTGGGGGTAAGCTTGTAGGTGAATTGTCAAGTCTTCGTTTGGCAGAATCACAGTTTCTCGACTGCAGACCGTTTGATATTCTCCTAGTGCTGATATTTATCCATTATATACGCCGGAATATTTTAGAAACTCTGGTATCTCTGAAAACAAACTTTGGTTGGATCATCACCGGCCCTTTACAGCAATCTACGTTTCAGGTATATGCGACCCCGGTAGACTTTTCTGAGGAGGATAATTTTACTTCGATTTTGGGAATTGGAGGAAATTCTTAAATGAAAAATGATAATGAGTATCCAATTACTTCGCACATTCTTTGGAAGATGTATTAACCAGGACTCACGACATCTCAGTTGCACGTGACCAACTTTTGTCAGCATTATTTTCAGCAGGATTCGAACTTAGGAAATAGACTTTGAATGAGAAGTCTATTCTAAATGGTATAATGAGTATCCAATTACTTCGCACATTCTTTGGAAGACGTATTAACCAGGACTCACGACATCTCAGTTGCACGTGACTAACTTTTGTCAGCATTATTTTCAGCAGGATTCGAACTTAGGAAATAGACTTTGAATGAGAAGTCTATTCTAAATAGTATCTCATCGGATCGTTAAGTAGATGCGAATCTCTAAACCTTCGTGGAGCTTTGTAGTTCAAAACACTGGGTCTTCAGTGGAATGCTCAATTGGAATGTTAATGTTGACCCTATTGGTGTATGATTTCACTAGAAGAAAAGGGAACTTCTATTTATAATTGGTCCTCTATTTGATCCTATTTATTGGGTAGATCCAGTCATTGTCGTAGCTAACATGATAATGCAGAGGGCGTGGCAGGATAATAATGGTCGGGGTGATTTGATTTCGTCGCCAACTCATACCGAATGGGAAAAATTCCCAGTTGGGTTCATTACGAACCTGAATCGATATTTTTACCTATTTGCTCACTTGTACCCCGTTTGGAGCTATGTGAAGCTGTTTCAGCCTCGGAACTTCTAGAAACAGCTTTAAGCGAAATAGATATTCCTTAACGTCAAGTTTATTATTGGACTGATTCTAGCATCGTTATTTCTTGGTTGAGAAGGGATCTTTGCACTTGGACTACCTTTGTAGCTAATACCTCCCTCCCATGGACCATTTTGGCTTCGAAAAGACAAGTCTACTTGGAATTTAGACAGTCTTTGTGTGATAGACACACATCTTGAGATTATATCTGAATAAACTCACGAGTCTTTTATTAATTAGTATTAGGACATTTCTTTCGTGCCATTTGGGTTTGAGCTTATGTATTTAAATATTTCGATCCTACTCACCAGTGTCGAAGAGGTCAATTCAAATATAAATTTTCAGTTCTTTCGAATGTTGAGGTTCGACGTAAATTCCCTGAAATATGAGTCAAGGCCAATGTCGTGGTCCTCATATTAATCTTATGGTCCAAAGAAGAATCATTTCTGATCGATCAAAGCTTTTAAGCTGCGGCAGTAATCGAATAAATTCGTAGAATGGGCAGAAAAGTTCAGCTGATTCTGCACCCGTTAGGATATAAACGAAGGATCAATGAGAGCTCGAGCTGGATACGTAGTACCCTGATGATGAATATTCACCATAGCATTCCCTAATAAAATTGATCAATTGTGAGAAACATGAAAAGTTTGCCTATATATACAGTTGTCGAAGAATTACAGTGAAAAGACAAAGCCTGTGAAGAAAGATAGGTTTGCATATTGGGAGCTTTACTAGAATTCGAAGAATTTTCCGTAACATCGAATGATGTTTGTTATCAAAAGCAGAATGAAGGTTCCTACAATTCCTGACCTCATAATAAACAATTAACATAACAATAATACTTTTTCACGGTCGAAAATCTGTTCGGAATCGAAAAATTCCTGAAGCGTCTAGAATCACGCAAAAAATGGTAAAAGCGTTTGACAAATTTAAATGGCAAAGTTGAATGATGCCCCTTTACCTTTAGTGCCGAAGGCTTTTTCATCTATGAAATTTCTCTAATATCGCAAAGACACTCCAAAGTTTGGATCCTTTCCGTAAGAAATGCTTAGAAATCTTTCCAACCCGATAAAACAAATTTATCCGTGACACTTATGCAAAGAAAAGTAATAATAGGATCCAAATCCTGAGTCGAAAGACAACTATTAATACCACTCAGCAAAAGAAAAGTAAGACCTGCTGAAATTATCTTTTCCAAAATCGGTAAAGATGTTTCTATCATTTTTTTATATCGCACTTAATAAAGTGATAGAAACTTTTTGTTACGCAATGATGGATTTTTATATTAGAATTGCCAGTCAAGTCACTTATTTAATAACTGTAAGTGTTCTTGTAGGGTACTAGTAAATTATTGTGTCTTTTTGAAGAATTCCCAAAGTTGTTGGTATTTTAATGGCGCTCCTTTAATAAAATAAATAATAAATCATTTGTTCCAAGTGTTCTCTTTAATTTGTAATTCAAAATGCGTGCAAAATAAAACAAAATAGAAATTGTAATGTAGACTTAAGTTGTAAAGTTTAGGCAAAAAAGGTTTTAGACAATGCTTAGAAAGAATACCGTTAGTGGTTTCAATAGTTAGAACACATTTACCACCCAAAGGTGAAATTAAGGTAGTAGATTAAATCCGAACGTAGTATTAGAAAAAAAAACAAGGAGTTTTAATTTTATACATAGAAAGAAAAATTTAACCTATGAGAAATAATGGACCGACTCATGCATATTTAAAGACATTGTTTTAGATTTACTTGTGCGGATCTAGGATCTTTATTATATTAAAACTCCGTACTGGAAGGAACACTTGTATGAGTGGTACCCGAAATAGTCAATAGTTTTCGTCCAAAAAAAGTAATACGTACCAAACTTCATCGAGATATCTTTAAAATTTCGATCTGTAAATTCATCCAAAACTTAGAAAATGATTTCGAGTCGAACGGTTTACTTTAAGGTGGATGCAATCCCATTTTTTGTGCATGATGCAAATTTTTTCACAAAAGTATAATACCCCAACTACCTACAGCGCTAATTATTATATTCAAATATTAATATTAAAATAAATAATCCAAAAGCGTTTACACTCCACTGAACTTGAATGTTTTTAGCAATTTTGGTTTTCGCTTTTTGTAACTGCAAACCACTTGTGACACAGCAAACGGTCCAAAAAAGCGACATTATTTTATAAAAATTTATCCAATTCTAAATTACTGTTTTTTAACTTACCGAATAAAATCTGCGAAATTTTTTATCATTTTTGTATGTCGATATTTTTTTAATAACTTTATGGAAATATAAATATAATTTATAATACAACGACATTGCTGTTTTGGCGTTTGTTATATAACTACTGTAATAACTAAGTAGAGTGTCTGGGTTTACTTGGGCAAAGGTATGTATGGTTCCCAAATTTTTAAAATGTATATTGTTTGAGGGGATCGACCCGTATTGCTGGGAAGAGACTGGTTAAAGTGGATAAAGTTGAATTGGGTGTAAATTATACAACGGCATTTATGAGTTATTAATATCGAAAAACACATAGTGTTTAAGGAAGAAGAGAGGAGAGTACAATCTATAATTAGTAAAAACTCAATACTGATTGATGATTCAATTCAAAACTCAACTTTTTGTTTAAGTACGTAGAGAGACTTTAATAGAGCTACATAGGCAGATAAATGAACGCCCATAGTTGCAATGAAAATGAAGAACAACAGGATTCCTGAATGCTGCGACTATAAACTCATATATAATCCCGTATTAGAAGTGGATAAATATCCGTTGTCAACAGTGATCGTACTATTTGCAGCAAAAGCCGGCGGAACAAGATCATTAAAACAGAATTGTCAAGAACTTGCCTTCAGCTTGAAATACACCCTGCCTATTTAAAATATCTAACATTGAACACACCTAAGGGTTTGTACCAGCCAACGCGATTGATTTTATGAGAAGAACATATGCAATCGTAAGTGGTTCTAACACACTTTGATCCAAAATTACTGCTTGTGTTGGCAGAAGATGCAAGTTTTTACGAAGTGGGGCAAATATACAGTGAAATTGTTGGTATTATCAGAACCATTTTAGCAGAAAATTCACTCTTGTAACAGATAATAAATCAATCTCACAAATATTCTCACTTCTATAGACTTCCAGTAATATCAAGTTTATGCATGCAACATAATGCTATATTTTTACAATCTTTTGAGTTTGAGACGTGTGTGAAAGCGTCAAAGGATTGGTGAGGTCGATGCCATGTCACATTTAGTTGATAATGGAATCGGTTTTTGTAGTTCTTGCATTAATGAAATGAAATTACCCAGAAAGACATAAACGCCACGGAGATTAATATTATTATTCTAGATTAGTTAAGCGTGAGAATTTAAAATTAAATCGTAAATGTGATCGTAAGTATCAATTCAATATTGAACTGAGATCTGGTTACAACAAATTTAGGTTTGTATTGCCAAAAATCTTCGACACCGTTTTTTGATGGAACTACACACCGAACATTTTGGAGTTACAAAAATTAAAATGTTGCCAAAAGCCGGTTGTCTTCACTAGATCGCGGAAATTAAAATTTAGTATAAAATTTTATAGAGTGCCAGTCAGCAAGACCTTCAGCAATAAAAGTGAAGCATACACATAAGTGGAATGTTCGTTGGTCCCTACATAGGTGAATATATATTTATTTTAGAAAATACTTTAAACAAATGGCATGAGATTCAGGTAACGCCCGATATTATTTCTACTACATTTGGTCTACTGAATGTCATGGTAACTGATGACGGAACACAATTTACTGTTGAAGAATTTGAATTTTTTTGAAAACGAATGGAATTTAACTGCAAACCCTCCGAAATGGAAAATGAAATTGTTATTATTTAGCTTGCTTTTTATCAGGCAATTCACTCTGTTACACACAATCACCCCTCAGATACGACATCTGTCGTATCTAAGAGGTGAGTACAAAATATTTGAATTTCAAACTCAAAAGATTGTAAAAATATACATTATGTTGCATGCATAAACTTGATATTACTGGAAGTCTATAGAAGTGAGAATATTTGTGAGATTAATTTATTATCTGTTACAAGAGTGAATTTTCTGCTAAAATGGTTCTGATAATACCAACCACTGTATATTTGCCCCACTTCGCAAAAACTTGCATCTTCTGCCAACACAACCAGTAATTTTGGATCAAAGTGTGTTAGAACCACTTACGATTGCATATGTTCTTCTCATAAAATCAATCGCGTTGGCTGGTACAAACCCTTAGGTGTGTTCAACGTTAGATATTTTAAATGGGCAGGGTGTATTTCAAGCTGAAGGCAAGTTCTTGACAATTCTGTTTTAATGATCTTGTTCCGCCGGCTTTTGCTGCAAATAGTACGATCACTGTTGACAACGGATATTTATCCACTTCTTATACGGGATTATGTATGAGTTTATAGTCGCAGCATTCAGGAATCCTGTTGTTCTTCATTTTCATTGCAACTATGGGCGTTCATTTATCTGCCTATGTAGCTCTATTACAGTCTCTCTACGTACTTAAACAAAAAGTTGAGTTTTGAATTGAATCATCAATCAGTATTGAGTATTTACTAATTATAGATTGTACTCTCCCCTCTTCTTTCTTAAACACTATGTGTTTTTCGATATTAATAACTCATAAATGCCGCTGTATAATTTACACCCAATTCAACTTTATGCACTTTGACCAGTCTCTTCCCAGCAATACGGGTCGATCCCCTCGAACAATATATATTTTAAAAATTTGGGAACCATACATACCTTTACCCAAGTAAACCCAGACACTCTACTTGGTTATTACAGCAGCTATATAACAAACGCCAAAACAGCAAACCGTCATAGTAGCCTCATTATTAACCTTTAATTTGATCCATTTTGTGTTTACCAATAACAAATGAAACATTTGAAACCAACATACTTATATGATATGATAATATGATTGGTAAATTCCTCAATTCAATATGTATCTTCACTTTCATCATTCTCCCAACCCACATTTGGATTTAAATCGTGGATCTGATTTCACACTCGACTAAAGTATCCTTTAAGGCCGCAAAAACTATTAATTGTTTCCTTTAGTCGACATTGGTATGCTGTCATGTATGGGAGTTTCTTTGACTTTTTTCTTCTCTTTCATTTTGTGTATTCACTTTCTTCCTAAAATTCGTATTCAATGGTTGGTTGCGCGAAACCAACCTGCTTCTTCTGCCGGATTTTTAGTTGCGCGAAACCATTTCTGCTTCTTCTGCCAGATTTTACGCATTCTATGTCAAATTGGCTTTCTCAATTAACCACCTTTGAAATTATTGGTTCCGAAATGCCTTTTCATTGTATGAACCAAAACTTCAGGTTTCTGCCATTCTTTATAACACTACCATGTATTCTGATCAAGATTTTCTTTCTTACTGCTAACGCAAATGAAACTGATAAATTTCCAAATTTGTTTGGGTTTTAGATGAAAATCCTCCTCCAACGCTGTCGAAATTTCTTCACACAACATATTTTCCGGTAATTTCTTTGTCATTAATGCGTGATAGACTTTTGCTCCCATATTGTACAAAATGTAGTTTTGATTATTTACATCTTCACCGCCTCTGATGTTATTGGCATTTTTTAGTCGTCGCCATCTGATACTCGTTGGCACTATTAAAACACTTTATTCTCTTTCGAATTCAAATTACAAATGACGTCTTTATATTATAAATATAAGTAAGATTACCACAATATATAGTTCGTAGAATACAACTATATAATTCGAAGAATAACTGAGAGAATCGTTTATTTTAAATAACTACTCTGTCACATATACGTGGATTGTGCAAATTCAACATACCAAAATATTCACCACAATATTATGACAATTAAATGATGTAAATAATGGAAAAATAAATAGTTTTATATTTTTATGGGAACAAATATTTTATGAAAATATTTAACAAATATAAAATTTAGTATTAAATTGTATTACATATTTTTAAACACATCCACACATTGATAAATATGGTCATGACGAACAGTATTATGACAATTAAATGTAAATAACGGAAAAATAAATAGTTTTATATTTTTATGGGAACAAATATTTTATGAAAATATTTAACAAATATAAAATTTAGTATTAAATTGTATTATATACTTTTGGACACATCCACACATTGATAAATATGGTCATGACGAACAGTTGAAGAAAAGTTTTATTATTTTATAATTATTTTCACACAGACAAAATGCCTTTCACTTTCACAGGTGGTTGGAAGTGGACTTTAATCATCATTAAGTGCACTGATCGGTTTGTCTCCATTGATATTGGAAATAGTGAAATTATCATAATAAATCGAATTATTTAATTATTTATGTTTTTTTACAAAAAAAAAAAAAAAAAATATTTTTTTAATTTATTTTAATTTAAATGTCAAATAATTTTTTATAAAGTTGAATTTATTTTTCATACACGATGGAAGTTATGCAGAGATGTTTTTTAAATACGTTTTTAGTATTCGTTTTGTCACCGTATTAATTAATATTAACTAATCTCTGTTTAATTTCATTTTTATATTGTATTTAGATTCATTTATATTTTTTAGCCACTGTTACCAATGTAATTATTATAAATTTAGTTATTTTTAATCACTGTGTTATATTTTTAATAATTACTCATTAGCTTTTATTTGTCTTTTATGTTTTTCTGTTTCAGTGTAATTATACTGATATGTATATTGTTGCAAACAACTTATAGTAGTATTGGTGAAGAAAAATAAAATTTACCATATAATTTGTTTGGATAGTTGAATAGGAGAGTAGTATCAAAAATATAAAAATATTCTGAATTAGTTTTCAGCCGTATTTTTCATAATTTTATGTAATTATTTTTTCCATGATTATAACAATAATTTTTTTATATTTATTTTCTTGAAAATAAATATAATTTTATAAAGATTAAAAATAAAAAAATATTGGACCGAACATGACTAATTCGTATAGTTTTCTTTTTTTTCTAAGTAAACATGTGATGCGTGTGTAATTAATGATTGTAAGTCAATAGGAGTTCTTAAAAATATTGAATGTTACAAACATTAGTACATACACATAATTTCCTGACCTTTGGTGATAACATGGATATCAAAGTGGAACAATATAAGAATTTTTAGTAAAAATTTCTTTCAAAATATGAATAATAAAAATATTTTTCGTTTTATAATTTTTGTTTATATTGTGAAATTTCAATTGAGGTGCGTTTAAAATATTTCGAATTTATACAGTATCTATATGTGTTAATGGGAGAATTGTTATAGTTGGAAAATAGAGAACAAGTTTTCTTACTATGTTAATTATATAATGGTGATTACTTTTAAACGTGATTATTTATAAACATAACAGAGATGCCGTATACATCCAACAACATTCTCAATATATAACAATTTCCATTATTTTTCATTATCATACAGAACCCGGATTTTACCAAGATGGAGTATTTGGCATTCGTATCGAAGATATTGTTCAAATAGTTCCAGCTGATACTAAGCATGATTTCATCGGACGAGGAGCTTTAACATTTAAAACAATAACTGTGTGTCCAAAGCAAACAAAGATGATTAAGAAAGAGTTGTTACTTGAAAAAGAGGTTAGTAAAAGCTAAATATATTACATACAATATAAATTATTCTATGTAATTATGAACAACTGAATTATTTTTTCTTTACATCATACTTTAGGTGCAATTACTTAATGACTATCATCGTTATGTGTGGGACACTCTTTCTCCCATTTTGGAGGAACAAGGTGATGAACTGACTTTATCATGGTTGGAACGTGAAACACAACCAATTTAAACTATGACCGATCAGAACTTATATAGTATATTGCATTGTTTTTAAAAATAAAATAACGTTTGATAAATATTTAAATTAAGTGATTTCAAATTTCTGTATTTTCGTTTTATTTTCTGATTGTTTGTGTATATATTTAATGTCCCTAATAAAATTCAGCGTTATAAAGCCATTATTTAAAAAAATTATTTATCTAATTTATAAGCGAAAATACTAAAAGCTTAATCGCCTATGGCATTAAATTTTAATTTTTCATTAGAACAAGCGTGGAAGGGTATATATAGTCCCGAAAAAAACTATTGGAACAGCAGGTGATTTTACTTTATTCCTAATTTTTAGCCATTAAACATTTTTTCCCACCAATGTAAATAACGAAATTAGATTTTTTTTCAAAAACAATATAATATATAAAATAAAAAAGGTCAATTCATTTTGTATTATAACTTCATTTAAACGCTTTGGTATTAAATTGACCAAATTTCTACGATTTTTACCCATAAAACATTTTTTGAGGATTAAGTTTATTTGAAAAAGGTCCCTTCTCGACCCGCCTATCCAGTTTTCCCACAAATGCTCATTTGGATTGAGGTCTGAAGACGTTAGTGGGTGCGGTAGGACTTGAGCTACATTTTATTCTTTATGTCGTTTACGAAAAACACATTCGCCGTATTTAACAGTGGAGAAAGACTTTGTTTTTCATATTCTGTATTGGGTTTTCTAATCACGGTAATTCGGCCATCACCATGAAATATATAAAATTTGCTTTCATCGGAGTAAATCGCCTAATTCCAAAATGTAATAGGTTTACTTTGCGCATACTCTAAAAGTTTAATTTTGTTTATTGATGAGATTAGTGATTTACGTATCGAGCATTACATGCAGCACTCTACAAACAGTAATGTAATGAATATTTTTGTTATATTTCTGTTGGTCTTCAGCTGCAATTTCGGATTGTGTTTAATTTTTCGGACAATTTGTGTAGGCGAGGAGTTAAAACTTTACGTCGTTTGGTTCTACACGAACTTGACCAAAAAAAAAAACAGGTAGTCTTATCAGTTTGGCAGTTGTTTTACTGATATCCTTTAGTTGTCAAAGTACCCCTGTTGGCCATAGAACTGTTATTTGTTAAAATTACATTCACAGAATAGTTTAAAGTATTTCAATACGAAAAAATCTTCTCTGTATGGAAATTATCGTGTTTTTTATGTGTTTAATAGTTAAATGCGATATAATAAGATTTTTTGAGTTTTTAAATTTTAATGTTGTAGATTTATTTTAAGTTGTAAACTTATTGATGTTCAAACAACGAGTAAAGTTTAGAAAAAAACTTAAAGTAAAATGGTTTAAGGCAATACTGAGAAAGAATACCGTTAGCGGTTTTACTAGTTAGAATATATAACACAATCATCACCTAAGGATGATATTCATTCGGTGATCCGTTTTCGCTGATCTTTTAGCACTATCGTGCTTGGTGGAATGTTGAAGTTTTTAGCTAGTATAGCCGATACTAGAAAATACCCAGAGTTGAGAGCCACGTAATCGTTAAGAGCATCACTCGTGTGACAAAGTGTTCGAGAATTAAAACAAGACTTAATACGTGCTATCACGGTAGAAAGTTCCTCAAAGGTATGCTTCACATTGTGGATCTCTCTTTGAAAATGAATTTAAAAACTTAGTATATCGGTTTTCCATAAGCGCCCCATATGAGGAGCTTCAGCGTGAATGAAATGCCACGAGAGCCCACGAATCCAGAATGAGGAATACATTATAGCTCGACACTCAATTCGAAATTCTCTATCCAATTCAAGGGACGCGTTTACAAAATCAGTGCCATTATTCAAAATGTTTGTCTGGGGACACCGTTTCCAAGCTACAAAGCGTTTAAATGCGTCAACATTTAAATAAAATTGGGCATTCCACTGAAGACCCAATGTTTTGGAACTGCTAGACTCTAGGAAGGTCAAAAGTTTCGCTACTACTAAATGATCGGAAACGATTATTGATTGAATCCTGCTGAGAATAATGCTTAGAGTTTTGAGTCTCGATTAATACGTCGTCGTCGTTCATACATTTCCAAAGAGTGTGTGAAGCAATTGGGTACTTATTCTCACAATCATCAGCTAATTGCAATAAAGATCGTGGGAGGACAATTGACGCCAAACGTCACGCTCAGTAACTCGTACTCCTTAATTTTTCTGTAGGCGAATCACGTAAAAATACTCGTTGAAACGGAGAAGGATTATCTTCAAGTCTGCATGTGCATTTGTGTATTATAACTATTAAAAATCGAATCTAAAAAGTCACCACACATAAAGAAAATCGTTAAAAAGCGATCCACTTGAAGTCCTTTTCAAGGCAATAAAAACTTCTCTTAATTTATAAGTTTTGCTATCCAATTTCATGACCGGATTATGAGGCAAATAACAAGTAGATATCGATAAAATTCCAATTACAGGCTTCATGCGTACCAAAGGCAAATACTCCACAATAGCATCACCATACATTAGCTTCACATCTGGTTTCCTTAACAAAGATGCTTTCTTTATCTTATTTATATATTTATTAGTAACCACATATCGACCATCATTCTTACGATAAATAGTTCTCACATATACGATCATGCGGAAACATAATTTTTCATTTCGGAATTTTCTCCAATTCCCAAAAATGAAGTTAACGAAGTAAATTCTTATTTAAAATATTCCCAGGTCGTACTTACCTGCAGCAAAGATTTTATTTCTCCTAATATATTTATAGCAGATCAACCGGTCTGCAAACGAAAAATTGCGAATCTGCCAAACCAAGACTTGACAATTCGCATCCAAGTTTACCCTTACCAACGAATGAAGGTAAATTCCCGAAATATAAGTCAAGACCAATGCCGTATTCCTCAAATCAATCTAAGAGTCCAAAGGAGAACCAATTCTGATCAAATAATGCTTTCGAGCTGAAGCAGAAATCGATTAGTTTACGCTGGAAATTTTGAAATTTATAGATGAGCAGAAAATTTTAGATGATTCTGCACCCCTTGTGATATAAACGAATTTCCAAAGCAAGGTATAAGAGCCCGAGCTGGATACGTAGTACCCTAATGAAAACTGTGTGAGAAACATGGAAGGTTTGCCTATTCACAGGGGTCAAATATTATTAGGACTTGAGGTAGAAATGTGAAAAGGCAAAGCTAGTGAAGAAAGCTAGGTTTACGAAATAGAAGATTTACTAGAATTCGAAGAATTTCCCGTAGAGCCTTCAATACTCGAAACCTCATTATGTAAGATCGAATGATCTTTTTAACCACAAGCAGAACAAGAATGAATGCTCCTACAATTCTTGACCTCATGAGACCGTGATAAACAATTAACACATCAATGAAACTTTTTCATGGTCGAAAATGTATGTGAAATTTAAAGATTCCTGAGATGTCTAGAATCACGAAAAAATGCACTTGGTTCTAAGAAAAAAGCGCTAGACAAATCAAAGCTGCACTTGGTGCCAAATGCTTTTTCATCTGAGGTGTTTCTCTAATATCGCGAAGACACTCTAAAGTATGGACAGAATTAAAACAAAACAGTTAACAGTCCAACTGATCGAACGTAGAGTGCTAACTGGTACCGCAAAGAAAAGTATTTAAACTACAAACAATACACAATGTATACTGTTATGACAATAAATGCACAAGAAAATTATTTACTCCATTTCCACTACGATTTCTCGGGAAATTGAAAATAATTACAAAAATTATTAATTTATTCCGGTATTCACTTTACGAAATTATATTAAATTTAATTTATTTATTTACATTCAGAAAATTTACAAAATTTTACAAATAATTCTGTCTACCGAGTAAATAAAGCCGCGGTTGATTCTCAAGGGAGCAAACAAAAGAAATGTCAAAAACAATAAATGTCACCAGGATAAATGGTAAAGCTTCATTCAAATAATAAAATAAACTTATATATTCAATGTATATTAGTAAACAAATGTTTATAATTTCTTTTTTCTTTTGTTTTATTTATAAAAAACCCTTATTTATTTCGCACTTTTGAAAAGAAACACTTGTAAAATTCAAGATACGCACCTTATTATCTTAATCAGAAAATAAGAAATGAATAAACGATTGAAAATTGAAACGTATTGGTATTTTGAAAAATGACAATCCTTGAATAAAAATAAAATATGAACCAAATTATCCAATTAACAAAATAGAAACAAGTTTTTTTTTCGTATAAATAATATGTTTCTTTATTAATAAAAATTACCTTAAATTTGGATGTACACAATTGATGTCGTAGACTTATGCCCTCATTCTGTTAGACTATTTACCCCAGTTTTTCGTCTTAAGACATTTGGGTATTTTGTTTTTTTTTAATCTTTAAGTCAATATTGGCTTAAGAATAAAGATCAAAAAATGTTTCCAAAAGGTCATAAAGTGTTTTTCAAAAATGCGATCAACATTTGTTGATCAATATATCTATTTTTAATATAAAACCGCTTAGGAAACAACAAATAATCTGTCCAAATTTCATTGAATTCAGCAATTGTTCTAGGTATTGTACTTAGGTGGTGGAGAATAATAATGTTACAACGTATACAGATTTAAAAATGTTCTGTATTTCAAAGTGATCTCCTAATTTATATATTCCACTTTCAAATATTACTTTAAAGTGCATTGTAGGTATTGTATTAGGATTTGGGAGTTCTACGGAAACAAGAATAATTAAGCACTTCATACATACATACATACATACATACATACATACATACATACATACATACATACATACATACATACATACTTACATACTACATACATTCATACATACATACTACATACATTCATACATACATATATACATAGATATTCTTGCTTCCATAGAACTCGCAAATCCTAATATCACTTTAAATTGTATTAATCTCACATATACGTTGGCATAAACAAACGTCTATATATATATATATATATATATATATATATATATATATATATATATATATATATATATATATATATATATATATATATATATATATATATATATATATATATATATATATATATATATATATATAATATATATATATATATATATATATATATATATATATATATATATATATATATATATATATATATATATATATAATTTCGAATCATTATATATTAATGTGAATTAGGAATTTTAAAAACGCTGGCAATTTTTATTAACCCTTAAAACCACGTTGTTTGTTGACAGAAATATTTGTAATCTATATCCGAATGACATTGAGATAGAGACATTCCAACAAACTCTATCAAACTGGTCAAATTTTAAAAAAATTTTATTATGTTCTTAAATCGCAAAGCTGGGACCATCTCTTAATTGTCCTTAATATACACTTCCATGTCTACTCAAAAAAACAATTCAGATTTACTTTTTGAAATTTTATTAAGATAACTCTAACGCATTAAAAGTTAAAGAATTATTTATAAAAAAATTTGGATACCATGTCTATTGGCAAATTAAAATATTAAATAATGCCACATCCATGTACCTTGAAGGAATAAACATAATGGATCAAATACATATTTCTGGTAATTGTTAGAAGTTCTTTGAAAGTTTAAATATTTTTGGGAATTCTAGACGAATTACCCTCAGTTTGATACAAAAAAAATTTTATAATTTATTTATCCCTGCAATTTCAAACTAATAAATCAACGTTTGAAAAAATTTTCGCGTTCCAAATTCAATTGTTGTTCAATATCCAGTTTTATCATAGTTTATTAATAAACTAAATTTAAAATTTTTTTAAAAAATCACAATATATGAATTTCAAATCATTTTAAAAAGAATTATTTTTACGGTTTATTGAAGCCATTAAAAATGTTTTTGGAAATTCCAAAATATTAATAATAAATAACAAAAAGTTTTTGGTTATCGAACTTTTTACCATTCAAAATTTTCATAAGCTTCGCTAAACGAACGACTGTTATTAGAATAGAATTGTGAATACCAACTACGAAACAGTTTAACAGACACTTCCTCCTTAAGTAATTGGGGCTGCTTACGAAATATTTTGTGATTCCACATGCTCACATCCCTTTCAAACTATAAAGAAAAAAAGTGAAATTATTTAATTTCTAATTAATATGTATTCATAAATTATAATAAAATAGAAAATAATTTTGTAACAAATTATTATTATGAAGAAATCCTCTTAAAAGTATAAATAAATTAAAAAACTTTTAAAAAAACTATTATTCATAATTGTTATCCTAAAATAATTATACCACAAGGGTTGATGAGGGTATATTAATTTTATCATTCCGTGCAAAGGAATCTTCTTAGTATATATTATTGCATCAAATCAAAATCTGAGTCGATTTAGCTATGTCCGTCTGTATGTCTGTTGGTAACATTCGGTCTATTAGAAGTTATAGACCGATATCTGATACAACCTCAAAATTCCGAAAATGAACTTTTCAAAAATCTTCTAAAATTAATTAAGTAATTGGACTTAAACAAAATTTTAATTTTGACATATAATTGTACGTATGTCATGCAAAAGATCATCAAAATGTGATTAACAGAAAAAAGTTATAGACTATAATATGCAAAATTTTGTTACACCCCAAACTCTGTGTGTCTTATGAGCCACAACTTTTAAGATAATTTTCTAAAATTTGTCACAAGTACAAAAATAAAACTAAAGAAGCCATATTGTTCTGGGTTATTATTTGACGCAGCTCCTAAATATATGTTATATATTTTAATAACATGGGTCCATATTTTGATATAACTCCCATATAATGCCCCTTTCCCGAAAACGGGTTTAAGTTCATAAAACAATTCAGCACAATGGTTATTCTACCTATTTTTAATGAATATTTTTAATAAGAATAATCTCGGTCCATATTTGGATGCAGCTCCCATATTAGGCCCCTCACCGAAAACACTTTTCAGTTTATAAAGCTAGTAAATAAAGACCAATTCTATTGAAATTCGACATAATTATTTTTCTAACTGTACTGAAGATATTTTATTTATTATATATTATATTAATTTGTCCTATATCGCTCCATATTTTCCTGTATCTCCCTTTAAACGCGGTTTCCCGGGTTTGAATTTGTAAAACATTTAAATAAATATCAATTCCATTGAAATTTATTACAATGATTTTTCTATCTTTAATCAAAGTATATCATAAATATGAACAATTTGATCCATATTTTGCTGTAGCTTCCATATAAAATCCATTCGCGGAAAATAGTTTTGAGCTTATAAAACTAGCAAATAAAGAACATTTCTATTGAAGTTCCACACTTTTATTTATTTTTTGTATTTCTTGGCGAATATCGGTGCGTATTTTTCTATACTTATAGGATTTTTAAATTTAAACCAAATCTCATGAAATTGAGTACAATTATTATTTTTAGGCCCTTTTTGCAAATAGGCCACTTCCCAGAAAAGGGTTTTAAATTTAATTGAATTTTTATAGCCTCCACCACCACAAGTGGTGAGTGGGTATATTAACTTTGTCATTAAGTGTGTAATGCTAAGAAAGAGTCACCTCAGACCCCATATTACTCTTGCATCAATTCAAAATCTGAGGCGATTTAGCTTTATCCGTCTGTCTGTCTCTTTGTTGACTGAGCTCAATAAAATTTTGACAGAATATTTGTTATAGCCCTGAGAAGTTTTCTATTTAAAATATCTTGATAGTCCTGAGAAGTTTCTTTTTTAAAACCAGCAAAATCAGTGTTTTAAAAGATATAGATCAATATCTGAGGTAACCTCTTAATTCAAGAGAATAATCATTCTAAAAATTATCACAATCGGTTCAGTAGAAAAAAGTTGTAGCTAAAAATATAACTAATTTTATGACTCATTAAGTGTTCTGTGTTATAAGTATTTAAAAAACGTTTATAGAGGTTATACGTTTGTGAGTGTATGTGTAAGTGTGTATGTACAAAATATAACGCATTTCACCCGAATCTATAGCGCAGGGTATTGAAGATTCGGTATAGTAGAATATGGCATTCTTACTTGTTTATTTTTAAATTCAGCAGATTCGTTTAAGGACATAAAAATTATTAACTTTACATGATTGCTTATTTTGTGTTCTATAAATGAAATTAGAATAAGAAGAGAAAAAGCATAAAATCAAGTAAGTATGATATTTTCGACTATACCTGTGAAATAAATACATTATGTTTGGCACATGGGCACTGTTATATACTCAGAAAGACACGATATATATACCTCCATAGGTGGTTTGTTATTATGTGTTTGTGCAGAATTTTGAATGTCGCATAAGAAAATGTTGCTGAGAACACTATCCGAGCCGATTGAACGATTTCAGCAATATATATATATATATATATATATATATATATATATATATATATATATATATATATATATATATATATATATATATATATATATATATATATATATATATATATATATATATATATATATATATATATATATATATATATATATATATATATATATATATATATATATATAGGCTCACGTTTTCGTCACAAACAATTTGTCTTCGTGAGAAGAATTTTGTCTACATACATACGGATGAGTATTATATGTGAATGTTTTTTTTTTAATTTTTTTGCACAGTTTTGCAGTTTCTTGCGTTTTTTCCCTCCACCACATCTAGTGGTGAGGGGTACATTAAGTTTGTCATTCCGTGTGTAACGCCAAGAAGGAATCATTTTATACCCTACAATGTATATATATTATTACATCAACTCAAAAACTGAGTCAATATAGCTATGTCCGCCTGTCTATCTAACATTCTCACGCATAGAATAATTGTCCGAATTCAATAAAACTTGGCCACATCTTTTGTTATTATCCTAAGCAATTTGCTATTTAAAACCAGCTATATCGGTTTATAAGCAAGGAAGTTATAGACTGATATCTGAAACAATCTCGAAAGTCCGAAAAATAACTCTTCTAATTTCTTCTAAAAATCTGATTAACAGGAAAAAAGTTATAGGCTATAATATGTAAAATTTTGATACACCCCAAACTCTGTGTGTCATATGGGCCGCAACTTTTAAGATAATTTACTGAAATTTGTCACATATACTTATTTTGATAGCAGATATATTGTTCTGGAATCATAATTTAACCCAGCTTATAAAACTCTTAAATTTGAACCAATGCTATTGAAATTTGGCACAATTAATTTTTTAACTATTTTAAACATATATAATACATTTTATTAACATGGGTCCATATTTTGATACATACAAGGCCCCTTCCCAGAATATGATTTATAGATTAAAAACTTTTAAATTTGAACCAATTCTATTGAAATTCGACACAATTATTTTGCTAATTGTTCTGAAGATATTGTATTAATTTGCCCTATATCGATCCAAATTTTCCTAAAGCTCCTATATAACGCTCTTTGCCGGATAACGGGTTTGAACAATTAAATAAAGACTTATTCCATTGGAACTCAGTACAATGATTTTTTTTTGACTAATTTTAATGCATTTTTTTAATTAGAAAAATCTCGGTCCTTTTTTATGTAGCTCCCATATCAGGACCCTCACCGAAAACAGTTTTCAGCCTATAAAACGATAAATAAAGACCAATTCTATTGAAATTCGATACAATTATTTTGCTAACTGTTCTGAAGATATTATATTAATTTGCCCTATAACGGTCCTAATGCTTGGGCTTATAAAACAATTAAATAAAGACCAATTCCATTAAAATTTAGCACAATGATTTTTCTTACTATAATCAAAGTATATTATAAATATGAACAATCTTGGTCCAAATTTTGCTGTATCTCCCATATAAGACCCCTTCCCGAAAAACAGTTTTAAGCTTTTAACGAGCATATCTTTTGTTTTTATAACCTCCACAATACAAGTGGTGAAGAGAATGAATTATTTCAGACCCCATAATGTATATATATTTTTTGCCTCAAATGAAAATCTCAGTCGATTTTCGTCAATCTGTCTGTCTTCTCACATTCACAAAAATTTACATAGCTCAATGAAATCTGGCGAAGTAGAAAAAAAGCAGTTCAGTAGAAAAATGTTAAAGCCAAAATTATAACTAATTTTATGACTCATCAAGTGTTTCTGTATTATATACTATATACATTTGTGAGTGTATATCTACGGAACCTAACGTATTAACTTCACACAAATTTGTGATGGAGGGTATTCAAGACTCGACATAGCCGAATATAGCATTCTCACTTGTTTTTATATTATTTTGTTGAACACATTAATAAGTGTTCAACAAAATTATTCTTATCTACTATAAAATTATATTATTGTTTATTCTAATTCAAATATTCTTAATGAAAAAAACAACTTAATAAAATTTATGTGATCCTATTGTTCCATCTTACCATTATGCTTTCTCCGAAAACAGCAAATTTCATAAAGGGAGCTAGAAGTCTGGGCGCATAGAAGCGGTGTACTACTTTTTGTAACATTGGTTCTATTGGCGTTACAGTTTGCAAAACTTCGATACGACCCATTGAGGGAGACTTCATATGGAGTTGCACGTATGACGGACCAACCTGTACGTAAATCGAAAAAGTTTTCCGAAACTTCTTTTTATAAAATTCCAATTAAAACATACCTGATCGCCTATAACATCCATTTCAAAAACGCGAATTTTTTTTGTAAGTTCAATCGAATGTTTTAATGTTACTTTTGCAATGTGTTTCGTTGGAGCATCTGATGATTTCCACCTACAACAAAAATCATTTATTGTAAATGATTCATTTAAAAATTAAGCGAGCAAAGAATAGGGTCAAATTAGATATGGTAAGCAGTTATGTTTAAGATTACACAGATAAATCTTCACCACTGTATTGTTGCAACATCGATCTGTACTTAAAATAAAAGATGTGGCCCTAATACAAGAGCCATGGATCAAATAATGGACCTAACTTTTAATAACTATAATCTTGTTGGTCTGAATAGTATTGATAAACCGAGAGGCTGTATTATCTTAGTCAATTCTGCAGTAGGTATTTAACTACGGTAAATATTAAGTCATCTGACTTGAGTTATATCGTGGCTTCCGTTTACTTTCCTCATGGTGACGTTAACGGCCACCACCAATTGAGGTAAAGAACCTAGTGGAATATTATAGACGACGGAGTATCAGAATAGTTATTTACTGTGATGCCAATTCTCAATTCATATGGACTTTATAGTAGAGAATGTTATATAATGTAGGTGGCGAACATGCTTTCCAAACTGGAAGTAGGCATGAAGTTCTGAATTTAACTTTTGGCACCTTACCGAATATAATGAACTGAGAAGCATCGAAAGAGTTTAGCTTCTCATTTTTTAGCTACTGATTTAACATTAAAACGAAAAGAACTGATTGTTAAAATATAGAGATTTTTTTGAAAAAAAGGACATAAAGGTCACTTTTCCAATTTTTTTTGAAGCAGCGAAAACTACAGTAGAGCGTATCTTAATATCTTCATTTAAGGAAGCATAAATGGTAAGAAGAAACAACCTTGGTGGAATTTCGATCTTCAATTTAAAAAAAGCGAAAAAGTGCTGTAATAATTCAATGAAGGATGGTGTGAATGATTCGTGGACTACTTATACAAACAAAGAATTTTAAAAAGGAAAAATAAAGGTTTAAAGAGAGTAGAAAAATTAAAGAATATACAGTATACTTCACGGTTAAGAAAGTTTCTTTCAAAATTAGAATATTGAATCAAACATCGCAGGTCACCTTTGAAGAATGACTAATGGTTGTACTTTTAGAGAACATTTTGATGAAGTTAACGAAATTCTGACAGTAGTCATATAATCTCACTGTATAATAGGAGCATAATTACAAAACTTTCTGTCTTAAAAAGTCATATGTACATAAAATTAGCTCAGTTTATACCGAAGGCTGACATATTAGTCTTTTATCTTTAATGTTGAAGACTTTGGAGAGAATTCTGGATGCGACTATTTGGGATAAACTAGAAAAATCGGATAACACTGCTAGAAAAATCTTTTTTAATAAGGAAGCTTTCTGGGATATTGACGGCGCCTTTAACAATGTTGTCGGAAATGACAGTAGGATAACTAAATGAGTAATTTTAGGTAGTGATTCAGTATTTTGTATTACTCACACAGAGAAGGAAAATACCATCTTTTGACCTACCTAAGCTTAATGGAATTAATCTTAGGTTATCTGGTTCGAATAAATTTCTTGGACAGCAGACTGAATTGAAACGTTGCCTTGTAAACAAGGAAATGGTAAGGCCAGTTGCCACTTATGGTGGCCAATTGTTGAAAAGAATGATAATGCTGGTGTATTAAATAGGCTTAATAGGATACCGCTACGCATCTTAATGGGTGCTAAGAGAACGACTCCGACAGGGACACTGGAGGTTATTTTAAATATTCCATCTTTTGACATCCACATTAAAGAAGACTAAGAGCGCTCTTTGTATACAGAGACAGAGGAATTCACTGCTAGTCAAAACTGTGCGTCATGTGGAAATTGTTGCTGATTTTTTAAATGACTGTGCTTCAGATTATTAGTTATAAATGACTAATATGACTTCTTCAGATAATTTGTCACCATATAATAAAATGGATATGCAAATAAGTGCATCTCTTCCAAGTCTTGTCGATTAGATGGAAGGCAGGGTTAAATACTCGGAAAAAAATTTCTACACAGATGGATCAAAGACCTCCGTAGGAACTGACTGTGATCAGCACCTGTCACAGGGATCTTCTTTCTTTTTTGGGAACAGCTTAACATCAAGTATTAGATATACTTTAAAATTCTTCCGTTTTTCAGAAGATAAAGAAAAATTCAAGAATTGAGTAGCTTAGTAGATGGGAATTTACAAACCAAGAGGAGGGATCAACTGACAAAGGTCATAAACGTAATTCCTGGTCACAATACCCTTGGTAAGAATATTGTATGATTGCGTATTTTAGAATACGATACATGTAGATAATGAGGGGAGACTGTTGAGGACAGTTTTAATTTTTTGTGTGAATTCCCCACCCTGTCTTATAAAAGATTTTACATTTTTGGATTTTACTTCTTTTAGACATTCGGTGACATCAAAGATTGTAATCCATAGTTATAATTAAGCTTCATCAATGCAGGTATCCTCTCATCATCTTTATAACATAACCTAAATCGACATTCCAGTAATAAATAGGCGTATCAGTTAAAAGATTACTTTATTGATTAAAAGATTACTTTAAAAGAGAAATAAAATAAACGCATTTTTCTCAACATTTTGAAAAGTGCTCAAATTTTATAAATATCTTATATGTAATAGGTCGAGCTACATAAAAGTATGTAAAACATAACGGCACAAAAATAAGTTTGTTATAAACTATAGATCGATATTACTAATCAAATAGATAAACAAATTACCCCAACAAAAATTCAATATTTAAAAAGAATGCGAAATTTTTGATTCAATTATATTTTCATAAATGAATTGAAATGATGTGGTTTCTCTCACAATAAGAGTAATTTAAAATACCTCATTTTAGTACGCATCATGATACAAATAAATGGAACCTAATTCTAATTCTAATTTGCACGAAAATACCCCTCAGTTCTAGATTCCGAAACAAATTTTGCAAAATGGGAGGACTTTTGCCGTAACAGTTTTTCAGATATTCATTAATATGTGGTCAGCTCTTCTTTTTTTCTTCTTTTTTGGCCCAATCTACATTTTTTTCTCACGTTAAACTGTTTTTAAAGAAAACGATTAGGACTAAATTTATAAATTCTAGCTGTTAAGTTCTGTGGACTTAACTGTTCCAATATAAATACTTTAAGAAAGTTATCGAGTCTAAATCGATGAAATAGTTCACCTATAAACTATAATTAATATTTACATTGCATGAGAGCTACCACTTTGTCCAGTTAAGCAGTTCCTTGAGAAAGAATTAAAATGTAATCTCAATATTCTCACTTTAATGGACTTTTAGATATTTGTCATGCAATGGTAGCAATTTATGCTACCTCTTGTCTCTTACTTCAACTTTTTTTGATCACATCCAACATTTTGTCAAGCTAAAATGCTTGACAAAATGTAATGCAGTAATTGGGATGAAATCTTAATACTATATATTCTGCAATTGAAATGAAATTTTATAATCTCAATTTAATCATTCTTAAGACATTCGTTAATTAATGTGTGCGTAGTGGGGCAACCTCATCCTCTTGTCATATCGGTTTTTATAGCCTATGTTACTTTCATAGTTTAATATATAGAAGATAACAATAACATTCCAATTTTGTATACATATTGTTGTATATGGTTGTATAAAAGTCATTCATGTTAAATTGGTAAAAAAATATAGAAATTTGTTGTGAAACAGACGCATTCGGTTAAAATTTTTTAAGAGATATTCTTCTTAAAGTTCACAGAATTTCTATCCAAGGTTTCCGCTTAAATTCTACACTTCAATGATTTCTTTAATCAAATAAGTCAATGTCGCTGTTTTCTCTCAAGTCCTATTTTTTCAATTCTCTTGTGAGCAAAATAGCCAGGTAAATTAAAAAAATTAATAAATTTAAAGCATTCGGAAGCTGAAAGAAAGTAGAATTGTATAATATTTTAATCAAATGATCATTTCATATTGAGTTTATTATTTCCTTTTCGGTATAATTAAAAAGTATTTTTAACGGCACCACCTAAAAGAATTTAGTAGTTCCCAATGAGTTATTACTACTAAAATAAATGTTACTCCCTAATCATAAATTAGATAATTCCATTATATATATATAATTATATATATTATATATATATATATATATATATATATATATATATATATATATATATATATATATATATATATATATATATATATATATATATATATATATATATATATATATATATATATATATATATATATATATATATATATATATATATCCTTTATATAAGTGTAATTAATAACTCGGGTATTTGTGGACTGATTTTGAAAACTTAAAAAATCAAAATTTTGAAAAACATTTGCTATTATTCTGCATCAAAATTTTGTCCATATATCCCACAGGAAGTTTAAAAATATCGAAAATGCATTTTTGTTTATAACTCGGAAACTAATGGTCCGATTTGAGAGATCATCTCAAAAATTCTCCTAATTATTTACAGGATAAGTTTTCGCCCATTTAACAAAAACTACTGCTCCAATCGAGTTCATGTCTCCAAATGAAAAATCCGTAAAATATTTTCGACATATTAATGGCCAATGTAAAAAACATTATTTCAAACTTTGTTATTGTTTTCCTTAAGTAATAAACAAAGACAACCACATGAAACTAAATTATTAAAAGAGAATTTACCATATCTTGGTGGTTTAAGAACCGATTTAGAATTCGGGGGAAAAAATTTTATTTTTTTCATATAAAGATATGTTTTTTACCTCAGGAATTAGTGTAGATTCTTCAAAAAAAAACTTGAAAAATTTTGAGGTATCTTAAATATTTTGCTAATATCTGAGCCATTTATGAACTAATTTCCTTGGATTTAAGTAGCAAAATTCCAATCGTTTTATATACATGTCATATATGTTAACTATAGGACAGACGGACATAGCTCAATCAAATTCTTTTTTCATTCCGATCCAGAATATATATTATGGGGATCTAAATCAAAAATTGCGGAAATTACAAACGAAATGATAAACTTATATATACCCTTCTGACCTAGTCAGGTAAAGGGTATAAAAAATGGATTCTCTCTTGACTATTTACCTATAGGTATATATAGTTATATTAATTAAAAAATTTATTATAAAAAAACCCTTTTCAATGTGTAAATTTGACTATATTTTTTTTTGCAAAATTTTATTAAATGTTAACATATCACCTGTGTAAAATATATTTTAGTTAAATTTTTGGATTTTGCTTTTTTTATTTTAAATCTATTAGTATATCTAAAAATAATTTGAAAAAAAAACTAAAGAATTCATTGATTTAAATTTAATTTTTGATCTTTTGAATTAGTATCTTTTAACCGAAACTCTAAAAATAACATGATTATATCGCCATCTATCATATTTTTACAATTTAGATGTCAGTTCATTCTGAATTCTTTAGTGTTTTGTCCAAGATACGAATCACCGTGCGGCCGGCCTTCGCTGTATTGTAAATCCAAACATACAGAGAATAACTTTTTAGCGAAGCCGACAGAATACAGCAGAAGTGAATGTTTTTTAGTTGATCTAAAACAGGTCGTGAAAAAACTAACCTAATTTTAAATAAAATAAAATTGTGAAAAATGTTCCAATCAGAATATTATGAAAAAGCACCTAATTGGAAAATAAAATAAAAGTAACTACCAAATAAATTTTTAGGGACTTTATCATTTAGGGAATATTACATTCTGAAATGATTTTTATGGCAAATATTCAAAATAAGTTCCAATATATTAAATATTACTTCACAATGAAATAAATCACAGTTTGATTGAATCAAATTTAGAAATTATTTTAATTTTAGTAGTTTTACTTCCGTTTGTTATGAAATGCTGCATAAGAGCATACAAACGGGATGAGAGATTCACAGATATAGCTTAATTTGATGTAGTCCATGCAAATAAATATACTTAAAAGAGGTCTTAGAATTTTAATAGATTTTTTATGAATTTGACAAAAAAATTATACTCACACAGCTTCCCAATGGTGATTTCCAACATTTTTTAAAACACTATTAAGTGGATTTGCTCCACCAGCTAAAACACTGGCATTATGTATTGCTCTAAAATGCGCTAAGTCTGCGCCGTTCTCTGGGATATCTTGGATGTGACAATTAACATAAAATTCATTTCTTCCATGGTAAACGAATTCTTTTGATTCAATTTCTTTTATAATTGGAATAACCCATGGCTCTTCATCAGATTCTGCATGATACCATACAAATATGTTGTCATTTATTTCCCGTGATACCCATTTCCTGACTTTTGAGTTCTGTGGAACTATGTTCAATATTATTATTATTATTATTATTATTATTATTATTATTATTCAAAACTTGAGAAAATTATTCTTTCACTTACTACATGAACTGTAAGGTACATTGACACATTTTCCGTCAATGCCCCGAAAACTCCATTGGTGAAAAGGACATTCGACTGAATCTCCTATAACTCGACCACCAACACCTAAATTGGCGCCCATGTGTGGGCAGTATGCATCTAATATATACAAAGAATTATCCAAAGTTCGAAAAACAGCAAATTGTTCACCTAAAGCTGATATACTTTTGACTTCTCCTGCTTTAAGATCAGAGGATTCCATTATACTATACCATCCATTGGGATATGGTGGTGGTAACTCTTTAACACCAATTTTTCGTAATTTGCGTATTCTGTTAATTGCGTCCTTTTTTCTTACCGCATTTGATTTAGTTTGTTTACTCAAAATTACATTGTATCCAACATCATCAATACTCTGTAATAAGAAGGAAATGCATTTTAATAGTATAAGCCTATATGGTAACGGTGACTCTCCAAATTTGGTAATATCCTTGTAATTTTCTTTAAAAAAATATGTGTTGGTTGCATTTTATAGTTTCGGAAATATTTAATACTAATTAAATTTTTTATCATGTTTTTTTTAAATCTTTTTAAGTAAGAGAACTATATAATCTAAAGTTGAATCTTAGAAAATCTAATTTTTGAGATTTTTTTTCAAAAAAAGTAGTAACATTTATTCACTGATAAAATTTTTTATTGTGAATTTTACAATTTTAATGTTGTTTTATAAAAACCATTAACGAGAATACGTATTAACCAATTTTGGATGAACTTAGGGCAAAGATCTGACCACTAACCAATAAAAGTTTATTAATTAATAACATAATTAATTACAAAGCTGGAATCATCTTTAAATTATCCTTAAAATAATGCTTCAGAATAGTCTTATAATGACGGGACAATGTAAAAGTGTAAAATTCACGTGCGAAAAGACTGTTTAATTTTATTGTAATAGTTTTGCGTGTATACTTATTTCTTTATATAAAAAAATAAAAATTTATTAAAATGTATAAATGTAATTTCTTCTATGGACAACATTTTATTCAATTGGATAAAATCCAGGAGTTAAAATGACTAACACTTTATAAATTTAAAGATCTCAAACTATTAATTAAATTATTAAATTATTTTTTTCGATTCTAATAAAATTTCGTAAACTTTAATTAAATATGGTAATAATACTGAAAAATAATCAATTTAGAGATTTGAATAATAATTATTCAGTTATTATTAACGAATTCAAATATTATTAAAGAAGCATTTACAGAAAATTAACGAAAATGTTCGTTGATTGATGTATAACACACTTTTCTTCAATATTACGCTTTTTTCGTTGTTTGTAGAATATTTGCATCTCTAGTGATTTCTTAGAAAATTCGAGATTAAAAAGTCCCCAAAAATACAATTTTAGGGAACTTATTAATTTATAATACTACTCTTATTACATATTTCCCATATGTACAGGAGTAGGGTATACAAAATTTGGCATAGCTGTATTTAATACTTTATTTTTTTCTAACTGATTGAATTTACTATAGTATAATGTGTGAACTTACCTTTGTCCAGTTGCATGGTACATAAAATATCCAGTAAATTATTGATATTATAATAAACGTTACACATAGTTTATACGCGCTTATTAATAACGAACCATGTCCAATAAGATTTTCCATTTTATCGACAACATTGATTTGATCGAATGAATTAAATACTATAGTTTTATTCACATTAAAAAAATCCATTGTTATTGGTTTATGTTCTAAAAAAATAAATAACAATAAAACGACACAAATTATTACAATTCACTGCGAAAATTAAGAAAATAATATTTATCGACATGTCTAGTATTGTTAGTAAAAGATGTTTTTAGTTCTTGATTTTTTAAGTTCTTCAAGAACTGACAACATCTCTTAAGTACGTTATCATCCACACTTTCAGCAAAACGTCACGGTCGGCTTAATTTATATGATTTTCAGCAATTTTTGTCATATTAATATACATACAAATAATACATATATATTTGTATGTATATGGTAAAATATACATATGTGTATATTTACATAAATGTGGATGTATGTTTATGTATATATACATATGATTTAAATCTATATGGAATAAAAACCCTGTGTTACTGAAAGTTACTGAATATTTTACACTGCGACGCCATTTCATGTGATATATATAAATTAGGGACAGGTGAAATAACTTTTATAGATTTATACCACATTTTTATATATTATGTCTGCTTGTTATATCTCCATAAATAACAATAGCAATATTTTGTATTAAAACCAAACGAATTTAAATAAAATTTAGAATGTATAGCTGTACTTCACTATCATACCAAAAATGGCTAAAATTATTTTAACAAAAATAAATTAGTCTTTGTACTATATTTGATGTCTTAAAGATGTCTTAAAGATTTTTAAACAAGTAATTTATTTTCGGCTAGAAGATTTTCTACTGAATCGAACTTGACCAACGGAATGACAAAGTTAATATAACCTCTTCACCACTTGTGGTGGTGGTAGTTCGGTAAGAATTATAAAAAAATGTTTAGAATAGAATTATTATATGTAAAAATAATTTAATAATCTTAAAAAAGTATTCCAGGAAAATGTCTTATAACCATGTATGGTCCGATTTTTGTAAAATTAGTTGCATATATTAAGGACAGAAAAATAATTGTGCCGAATTTAAATGTAATTAGACTATATTTAAGAGTTTATGAGCTTAAAACCTAATCCGGGAAGGGACTTTATATAAGAGCTATGTTAAATTATGGACCCATCATAGGTTATTTTTCAATATTTACAGGTAATTTTTATACTAAAAATAAACGCATGTAACAAAATCCAGAAAAGTCTTTAAATTACTATGACATTGATATGTATGACATTGATTTTTGTGTATCATAATTTTGCATACTTAAGTTTATATTTTTTTCTAATTATCCATTTCGATAATTAAATTTAATGACGGCTTTCTGTTTTTTATTATATTTATTGAACTAGTTTTATATGTTAATCTCAAAAATATAACAATTTATTAAAATTAAAAAAAAATACATACATACATACATACATACATACATACATACATACATACATACATACATACATACATACATATGTATCTTTTATTATAAAATCAAAAATGAATTTAGTCTTACGTAACAAGATCTTCGAACCGCAGGGTAAACACAATAAATTAAGATTCCTTTTTATACACTAGCTTTTTTCATATTAAAATATGTATTTTCTCTACGTGTATATATTTATACATAAATTCTAATAATGTTCTACCTCTCAAAAGTTATATTATCGACCTATCAATTGAAAAATCGATCAGACATTTATATAAGAAAAAACTAAATAAACTAATTTCAAAATAAAATTTTATAATCAAATTCACCAACCAATTCTTAAATATTTAATGTGGGTATGAATCTATGATAAACCGACATTAAGGGAAATTCATGATATTTTCCAACTTTCTTGTATGTTTAGAAACTATTCCTAGGTCGATCTTCTTCAATTTAAAATTATTATATTCATATACCTTTAAGTTCGTACAATCTGTTCCGTGAAAAATATAAAAATAAATTAAGAATATAAAACAATATTTTAGTGATGTACATATAATCAAAACAAAAAAGTAAAGCTTGTTATTCGAATACTAGTTTTGTCTATACATTTAATTTATTATATTTGATTTTTGTATTTTATGAATTTCATCTATTTAAGTATTTTTAATGAGTATAAATTTTCAAAAATATTTGATTTTATTCAAAAATTTAAAGAAGTTTTTTAAAATTTAAACTACTCTGATGATATTTCATTCGATAGTTTGAAGTTCTAATTTAAAAGAGGGGAAAAATTAAGGGTATTACCAGTATAAAAATAAAATTTGACAAATATATTTATTTTGTGATTTTGAATATGATTTTTTAATTTTTGAGTATTAGGCGTAATGTACTTAATAACGTATTTGTTCGTTAAGTCTACTATAGATCACATATATAAAATAGCAGCATTAGAAGTAACTATCAAATTCACCCAATCTCTGCACCTATTTACATATGCCAGTATTTCGATTTAATAACAAAATAAATTGGTTTATAAAAGTTGGTATATAGAATTTATTTAATTATTGAAACTAATGAAAAAATGTGAAAATTAACGAAATTCCGATAGAGCTAACGTGAAAATTGTTTCCCCTAATGTCCTTTGACTTTGCTTTATATGCATTTACGTTAGAAATTCTTTCAGAATTGAGAAAAAATTGTGTATTCCAAAAGAAAATAGAGTATTTTAAAGTAAAAAAGTTTTCCCACCTTTAAAAAAATCATAAGAAATCTTTCTATTTTAAAATAATATATCTTTCTATTGAATCCATAGATGTGTATAGTTCTTGCGCAAAAATTATTTAGAATTCTGTACAGAATTTAGGCAATATTATAGACATTTTTTTTGGACCCGAAAATTCAAAAAAACTAAGAAAAACCTGTGCAATATTGACTCAAAATTTTAATTTGGTTTAAATATATCTTAAGCTATAAGAGTTATTCCATCATATTTTTGTATAGAATAATAAGGGCTGTAAAATATTTTTCAATCAAATCATTAATACAATTTTGGCGATTTTCTAAGAAATCGTCATACTTAGAACCCACTAGAAATATGTCCTTATCCAAATCAATTTAAAAACACAAAAATAATGTCCGTGTAAAATTTCGGTAAAATATTCAGCAGTTCCAAAGTTACAGAATTATTTTCTAAAAAACGTTTTGGGACCACTGTGCAGCGTTTACATTGACAGTCAGTCGGGTGGACAACATTCGAGTCGGTAATATGGGGTTTTAAGCTCATAATTATATAGCTCAATATATAATATATATATATATATATATATATATATATATATATATATATATATATATATATATATATATATATATATATATATATATATATATATATATATATATATATATATATATATATATATATATATATATATATATATATATATATATATATATATATATATATATATATATATATATATATATATAATAAACACCAACGATTGGTGTTTATGATACATTTACACCAATCAGATTTTACATATGATTTCATATGTAAAAAATATCATATTTACATATGATTTCAAAAGCAAAGTTTTTGCTTCAAATATTTCGTCAATCAATTTTTGGTACTTCTGTCATACTCTATTTTTGCTTTTAATTAAATAATGTTTAAATATTTGCAATTATTTTTTCACTTATAATTGAATTTTTTTTTAATATTATTTATATTTCTTAATTGATGTATCGATGTAAATACTTGTGTGTTATAATATGTGAGCCTATTTTCAATAATAAAAATAAAAATGACTCCTTTATTGAGTTATCATTCTTAAAATTATTTTAATCAAATTTGAGTTTGATAACCAAATCTATTTTATTGCAGATAATGTCAATCCAAAAATTCTCAGCCTTCTGATTCATTATCATTCCCTAAAAAAGGTTTCAATCATTCGAAATAAATTTGCAACAATATTATATTGAATGGTGACAGCATAACCTATTTCAATTGACCCCAGTTTAAAACCAGAACCACACAGGTATATTGTTTAAAAAATCGTTCCAATTCTTTTTCATCCAAATTCGAAAAAGGGATGGGTTGTTTATAATTTGAAAGTTGTAAAATTTTCCATGCAACAATTACATTAATTTTAAATATAAATAAAGGAATTTTCATAAATGGTAATTACAATTATGAAACAAATTAATAAGTGATCAGAAAAAAATCGAAATATTAATCTCAGTTTTTTTTTGTTTATAAATGAGCTTTCAATGGAAATATTCATATAGAATTTCATTTCTTTTTTTATTTCTTTAAATGTGTAATCTAGGAAACGTCTTAATATAGATTCTCAATTTTTTGGTACCAAACTGATTTAACATTTATATCTGTATACTAGCAACATACATATATTGCGGCAATTTTCTCTAAGCAATAATAATATTGTTATTAACAATATTAACTGACACACAAATAAAAGTAATCGATCTAGATGTCCATAAATTATTCCGAAAAGTTATTTCAAACAATCACTACAAAATAAATATTATTTAATATGTGTACTGATGTACTAGTTTTAGGAGCTTTTAAATTGTAGTCATCCTTACGTAAATAAAACTGCAAAATAATTGTTTATAATAAACTCAAATCAACTCTTAATTAGAATATTAAAGGAAGAAGTTAATTAAAATTAATGAAATTTAATATTTTTACTGCTACAATTACGTGACGTAATTAAATACTTCTTATTTCTCAAATTGAAATATTTTCTGGAAAAATCAAAATATTAGAAATAAACTATGAGACACTCAAATTTTACTTACAGTAGAAACTGCATATTATGTGTCATTTACTACATATTTAGATATAGATAACAAATAGTTATTAATAATTTTTAGATTAGACAAAATGTATTTAAAAAATAAGCATTAGGGTAGCTCATAATACTTATTGTACTTATTATACATACATACATACATACATACATACATACATACATACATACATACATACACATACCCAATTCTTTCTTAATATGTTTCGTATTAAACAGTTTTTTCTGTGTGTTTTCTTATCACTGAGAGTATACTAATATTGTTTTCAGACATATTTGAATTTTCTCAATATTCGACGCATAACCGGTACCCCACGATTATATGCCTAATTTCACTTTACCTTTTGTAGTGTAAAATAAACCAGAAAGAATGTTATAGTCGATTAAGCCCAACTGTGTAATACTCTAAAATGTGGCATAATAATACCCTAAATTGAGATGTAATTATAAATTATATATAGGAAAAAGTATGTACGATCTTCTTATGATTTGATTTTCTGATTTATGCAATACATTTTTATCACACTAACCTTTATGTGAAATTTATGCATTATGAAAAGGATTTTGGAAGCTGGAAAAAATTGTGGACCGGCCCTCGTTAAATTAATTCATCAATGTTTGCTTATATTTGGCGAAATTTAAGCCCTTCAGAGTGGAACCTATTAGGAAAATTTACCGACGCATTTTAAATTTTACAAATTGTTTTTAAATATTGTGAGACTTATTCGTTCTTAATTTCGATAAATATTATTTTGTAATAAGGACCTTATGAGCCAAAAACCCAATAATGAGGAGAATGTTTGTATTGGGGCTAGGTGAAATAAAGGAACATCCATTTTTAACAGAGATTATCTTTATGTCAATATATTAAAAATTACAACCTGAATTTTGTTCAAAATGTGTACATGGTCAGTCGACGCGGACGACCATCGTTAAATATATATATATATATATATATATATATATATATATATATATATATATATATATATATATATATATATATATATATATATATATATATATATATATATATATACTATTTCACATAATACTGTTTTCTTATTTACAAAAAACTGAATTTTAAAAATTTGGCCGCATTTATGTCTTTTGTAAGCATAATAATGTGTTAATTAAATCACTTATTTATGTACGCGTAACCGTAATTTAATATATTCGGAAATATATATGTATGTGTATGTATATATATATATATATATATATATATATATATATATATATATATATATATATATATATATATATATATATATATATATATATATATATATATATATATATATATATATATATATATATATATATATATATATATATATATATTGAGACTATTTCACACAATACTGTTTTCTTATTTAAAACTAAATTTTAAAAATTCGACGGAATTTATGTCTTTTTCTTTTACCTGTTGAGCAAATACTGTTATATATCTTTTATTTGCTTAATTTAAAACCGATATGTTTTAGAAATAGTTTTTTTTTGTAAAAAAAGTAATAAGTAAAAATTTACTTTATTAGTAATCTTGCAACTATGTTTGCTATCTTTTGATAACCAAAGTTTTATAAATAGTAGACCGGTTCATGAAAACATTACACTGGCAAATTTTTGATAATAAAACCATTTTTCTTAAAAAAGGAATAAACTATATTGTGTATAAATGTTGATGGCAGGAAAATTATGAAATTTCTGATGGAATATAATTGCTTATAACATAATTATCATGGTATTTACGTAGAGGTTAGATGTATAGAGACATAGAGTTTGTAATAATATTTTCTACCAATATAAATCTATAAGCATTTGTACCACATTTTGTTTATTTTTATGTGCATATTGTATCGATCATAAATTTCAATAGGCTTCGCCCTTTTTTGCTTTATTAATATTAAAATTTCAATAAGAATTTTCTAAGCTTTTTAAAAATTTTTCCTTAACCATTATTATTTGTAAAAGTTCTTATTTATTTTTTGGAGGATCTGTTATTGTGCTCAAAATACAGAATGACTTCATTGTCAACGCAAAGTTTTTACTGGTGATTTAATAAACAGTGAAGACTGGATGCTTTTAACTTTATACAATTTCTCTTAGTTTCAATATGGCGACGACATGTAAGACTCCCTAACCAAATCTGGGAGTGTGTATATATATATATATATATATATATATATATATATATATATATATATATATATATATATATATATATATATATATATATATATATATATATATATATATATATAGGTTGGTAGTTTCCGTTTCTAAAAGTCAAAAGTTCCATGTTTGTTTAGTTTATTTAGCTGGTAGGATACGTAATGTAGGTCTCCATTTGATTTGTTGTCTGTAGGCATATATAAATAAAATATATATAGTATATATTTATATATATATATATATATATATATATATATATATATATATATATATATATATATATATATATATATATATATATATATATATATATATATATATTATATTTATTTGAGAATATATTGGAGGCCGTGTCCTGCAACAGATTTTGACCAAAAAATTAACTTAATTTTATATCATAAATTAATAGTGAGTTATAACTATGATTGCATTAAATATATAATTTTGAAGATAATGAATATAGGGAAGGTGGGCGTGTCCTTACACCGATTTCAATAAAATTTGTACATTTACTAAAATTTTACCTTTTGTATTTTACATTTACTAAAATAACCTTTTGTAGTAGGTAGTAGTGTGGTAAGTGTGTCATGTGTTTCAATTGTGTACACAGTCATGGACATAAGTAAAGGTACAATTTGAAAATTAACATAAAATGCAAATTTTTAAACGTTGCAAAATTTTAATTTAGTATTTTATTGCCTTTTTTCTACTAGGCCAGATTTCATTGAACTATGTAAATTTTTGTGCATGTGAGCAGACATACAGATTGACGAAAATCGACTGAGATTTTGATTTGAAGCAAGAATATTTACATTATGGGGTCTGAAATAATTCATTCTTAGCGTTACACACAGAATGAGAAAGTTAATATGCTCTTTTTACCACTTGTATTGTGGAGCGTATAAAAACAAAAATATGGTTGTAATAAGCTCAAAACTGTTTTCCGGGAAGGGATTTTATAAGGGAGCTACAGCAAAATTTGGACCAAGATTTTTCATATTTCTAATATATTTTGATTATAGTTAGAAAAATCATTGTCTAAATTTTAATGGAATTGATCTCTATTTAAATGTTTTATAAACTTAAACCCGCTTTCCGAGAAAGCCCGTTATAAGGGAGCTATAGGAAAATATGGACCGATATGGGGCAAATTAATATAATATTTTAAGAACGGTTAGCAAAATAATTGTGTCGAATTTCAATCGAATTGGTCTTTATTTATTCGGTTTATAAGCTGAAAACTCTTTTTGGTGAGGGGCCTGATATGGGAGCTACATCATAATATGGACCGAGACTTTTTTATTAAAAATACACATTAAAAATAGTTAAAAAAATTCATTGTACTGAGTAACAATGGAATTGGTCTTTATTTAATTGTTTTATAAGCTCAAAATAATTGTGTCGAATTTCAATAGAATTGGTTCAAATTTTAGAGTTTTATAAGCTATAAATCATATTCCGGGAAAGGGTCTTATATGGGAGCTGGGTCAATTAATGATCTCAGAACAATAAAAATAAAAAATTATTGTATCAATTATCTTTTTTTAAATTTTTTGTTTTAGTCTAATTACATTTTGAGAAGAAATTAGAAGAGTTCTTTTTCAGAATTTTGAGGTTGTTTCAGACATCGATCTATCTAGATATCTAACTTCCTTGCTTATAAACCGATACAGCTGGTTTTAAATAGCAAACTGCTTAGGACAATAACAGACGATGTTGCATTCGGACAATTATTCCAGGCGTGAGAATGTTTCCAATAGACAGACAGACGGACAGACGGACATAGCTAAATCGACTCAGTTTTTGATTTGATGCAATAATATATATTCATTGTAGGGTCTGAGATAATTCCTTTTTTAGTTTTGTTACATTGTAAATTACACTCTTTATAGTTATTCTTCGCAATAAAATATTAAAATTGAATTTCGCAATACTTGAAATTTACATTTTATTTCCATATTCATTTTGGCGTTATTGTATGTACACAGAACTGAGCCAAAAAAATGTTTATCTGTTCTTTTTCGATTTTGTTCTTCTAAATAAAGTTTAAAAAAAGAATATTTTTCTAAAATCTGTTATAAAATATTTAATATATTTTATAATTAAAAATGCAATGAAATAATTGTTATTTAATTACAATTGAAGCTTTCTTATAGACATGCTATTCTCGAAATGAGATTATTTATTAAAGTTCATGCTATGTGCTCCAGGTTGTAAACTGCTCATTTCCATTTTAGACGACATCGAAGTTAGAGAAAATAAATTTGATACCGTGGCCCAACAGGATTTTAGCTTACAATTCAATTCATTATGTTTATATCATCTTGCAAATTCTAGACGCTGTTTTTTTATTGATTATATTGATAAGATATTTTTTCGGGAGTCATCTAAAATTCGATTTATTCAATTCCAATCTATGCCCTCCCATTTGCTCATTAACGAAAAAAGCAACAGCCAACATGGAATTTCAATAAACTTTTTGACCTGTAAATCAATTAGCGGTCCTACAAGAAGTAGTTTTTTCTTTTGTGGGACACCACTATTTGTATTACTTTCAACACTGGTTTTTTGTAAAGAATCGAATTACTTTATCAAAATTTTTAAATTCGCATATAATTTGCATTAATAAGAAACCACAGCACACATTTGCTAAAAATTGACCGTTTTCATAACAAATGAATAAGAACAAATCTTGTATATGTTCATTGTTTTTCCTACATTTACATATTCAAGTTACAGAGATGATTGTCGCCATAATACACGTCAATTAAAAAAACACATATTTCATGACACATATATCATTAATTCATTTCAAATTCTCACTTTAATTTACGAACATACACATACGTATGTATTTATATGTACAATAATACCCTACTACACAAGGAAAAATGTTACAGTCAGTTACAAAAGTACATACTATTCCCAAGCGCATTCTCAATACCACAAAACATACTTTAATCAAACCCTATTTTAATATTTTTTATGTATTACATAACCTCTCAATATCTGAATCGGTTCTTTATACCTTAAAAACTACACTACATACAAAAAAATATAAACTAATTATGAATTATTATATAATATAAGATATTTCTTTCCAGGATTCTTTTTCTTATAATTTTACATCTTACATCTTTATTAAAAATAATATATTGTTGCATGTTAATATCGAGTTATTTAAAAATTCGAACTCATAAACACTGATCAAAAAGCATAAATTGTTCTGCGATGTCTTTGCTGTATCTTTATTACTTATCTGTATCTATAGTATCAAACAATAATTTCTCTAAATCTATATTAACAAATAATATATTGTTAAATAACCAATCTATAATTTAATTCCAATTTAGTAAGTTAAAAAAAAAATTAAAAAATAAATAAAAAAATAAATTTTAATAAAATATTCGTAAAAAATCAAATTGAAGCTCAAAAGATGGAAAAAATCTAAAAGTTAAATCACATTTTCTAAAACAATAAATTTTAGAATTTTTGCAATTTCACATAATACTTGTTAAAACCAAAGATTGGATCAATACAAAGAGACACCAATTAGTTCTGCTAAAACCATTAAAGTTATTTACGAACTGGTCATTGGCTCGTGGTGATGTCCAATCTATTTAAATGATGTAAGGTATATAATATAATATAATATAATATAATATAATATAATATAATATAATATAATATAATATAATATAATATAATATAATATAATATAATATAATATAATATAATATAATATAATATAATATAATATAATATAATATAATATAATATAATATAATATAATATAATATAATATAATATAATATAATATAATATAATATAATATAATATAATATAATTTAATATAATTAATATAATATAATATAATATAATATAATATAATATAATATAATATAATATAATATAATATAATATAATATAATATAATATAATATAATATAATATAATATAATATAATATAATATAATATAATATAATATAATATAATATAATATAATATAATATAATATAATATAATATAATATAATATAATATAATATAATATAATATAATATAATATAATATAATATAATATAATATAATATAATATAATATAATATAATATAATATAATATAATATAATATAATATAATATAATATAATATAATATAATATAATATAATATAATATAATATAATATAATATAATATAATATAATATAATATAATATAATATAATATATAATATAATATAATATAATATAATATAATATAATATAATATAATATAATATAATATAATATAATATAATATAATATAATATAATATAATATAATATAATATAATATAATATAATATAATATAATATAATATAATATAATATAATATAATATAATATAATATAATATAATATAATATAATATAATATAATATAATATAATATAATATAATATAATATAATATAATATAATATAATATAATATATATAATATAATATAATATAATATAATATAATATAATATAATATAATATAATATAATATAATATAATATAATATAATATAATATAATATAATATATTATTATATATTATTATTTTATTATTATTATTATTATTATTATTATTATTATTATTATTATTATTACTATTACTATTACTTGTTTTGTTTATTTAAATAAGTAGGTAGAACAATGACGGTATATAATAATGTTTGTATAGAGAAATAGGTATTATTAATCGGTTTATTTTTGTGTATTACTGATGGTTTTATTGTTGATTTGAAATAAGTTTTCAGTGTTATACATATGTACATTATAAGGAATACATATACATTTGTACATGTATATCTTAAATAAGTAATTCAAATTAACAAATGCGTATAAAAGCTCAAGATGAGAATGAAAAACTTTCAGTTAAGAATTTTCACATTTTAAGATAACATTGTCAGGGAGCTAATAAGTGGAAGGTTAAAAAATTAATAAATTCCGTGAAATTTACGTTAAATTCAAATTTAAAAAATTTTAATGCAATGTTGCTTTTATCGTTCGTTCTTGTAATTATTTTATTGTCTATTGTTGTGGGTTTATATCTTCGCATTTTGTACAATTATGGGCGCAGAGTTCGACTTGTGGAAAATGTTAGTAAAGATAATAAATTTATTATAAAAGAGTACAAACAAGCGCCTGGACCTATCCCTTGGCCAATTGTTGGAAATTTGCCATTGTTGGCACGTTATAGAGTTCCTTTTGAAGGATTTACAGAACTTTCAAAGGAACATGGAGACATTTATTCTTTGACTCTTGGATCTACACGCTGTTTAGTAGTTAATAATTTAGAACTTATACGAGAGGTACTTAATCAAAATGGAAAATTCTTTGGTGGACGCCCAGATTTTTTGCGTTATCACAAACTTTTTGGCGGTGACCGCAACAACTGTAAGTAGATATTTAAAATTAATATTCTTAATCTTAATCTTATTATTATTATTATTATATTTCACATTAGCCCTAGCATTGTGTGATTGGTCGACACTTCAACAAAAACGACGCAACCTTGCAAGACGTCATTGTTCACCTAGAAATACTTCTTCATATTTTTCGAAAATGTCTGCGGTGGGATCTTTTGAAGCTAGTGAGCTAATTGCTAAAATAAGAGAAAAGGTTACTCCAGGGGTTGAATACGAAATTAAGTCTTTAATTCAGCAGACGTGTGCAAATATGTTTACGCAATACATGTGTTCAACACATTTTGATTATGACGATCGACATTTTCAGGAAATTGTGGAACATTTTGACGAAATATTTTGGGAAATTAATCAAGGTTATGCTTTGGATTTTTTGCCATGGTTGTCTCCTTTTTACAAAAAACACACAAATACACTCATTGGATGGTCCAGTAGCATTCGAAAATTTATATTGGAACGCATTATAAAAGATCGCGAACAAAATTTTGATGCAGATGAACCTGAGAGGGATTTTACAGACGCTCTTTTGAAGAGTCTTAACGATAAAAGCAGTGTTACTCGCGACACTATAATTTATATGTTAGAAGACTTCATTGGTGGTCATTCAGCTGTAGGAAATCTTGTTATGATGTCATTAGCATATATTGCAAAATATCCCTCAGTTGGAAAGAAAATACAGGTTGAAATTGATTTAATATCTAATAGAGGCCAAAAAAAAATTAGGCTTTTTGATATGGAAAATATGCCATATACAATGGCAACAATCTTTGAAGTCTTGCGCTTTTCATCGTCACCAATTGTACCACATGTTGCAACAGAAGACACAGTTATTGCAGGATATGGTGTAACTCAAGGCACAGTAGTTTTTATTAATAACTATAAACTAAATACAAGTTCCCAATACTGGAAAAATCCCGAACTTTTTCAACCAGAACGATTTTTAGAAACACTTAATGATACTTCAGTACTTACCTCCCAAATATCAAGATCACATACTTATAATATTGATGAAAAAAATACTAAGGCAAGACGACGAAACTCGGAGGGATCTGACTCCGGCATAGAATACGATAAAGATATTATAGTAATTAGTTCATCAATTTCAGAAAATTCAGTTCTAAATCCCTTGACGAAATCTAAAAACGTATATAGATCTAAGCACTGGCACCAAAGGAAGGTACAACTGAAAAAAAATATACCTCATTTTTTGCCCTTCAGTATAGGTAAACGAACATGTATTGGTCAAAATCTCGTAAGAGGTTTCGGCTTTATTCTACTTGCAAATATTCTACAATACTATGATGTTAGTTCAAAAAACGTGTCAAGCATTAAGACAGTTCCAGCATGTGTTGCTTTGCCAACAAAAACTTTTCCTTTAGTATTCAATCCTCGCAATAATTAAAAATCTAAGAAGTAACTAAACAATATGTACATATTTTAAAATGGTCTCTAATAATAATCTGATACAGATATTTTTTATTATGTATCTATCATCGAAATTAAAAATGCTGTTATCAGATTAAAAAATAATTCCGTTATTATGCAATATTTATTTTGTTTTGAATGGCTTTCCATAGAAAAGAAAATTATATATTAAATAAATAGTTCTATATTCTAACATATTAAAAAAAAGAAAAGCTGAGGGTATTTAGAAACGTGTAGAAAAAATACTTTGAAGTAGGAAAAATGTAATAATATTCTCAATAAGCTGTATTTACTGTAAAACTATCTTAAATAACCTTTTTTATTTATGAAGCAAAACATAAGTGGAAAAAGTGAAATTATTTCAAATAAAATTAATTTTACACTTTGTTTTGTGTGTAAAAATTTTAATACATAAACACTATAAATAGATATTTGTGAACGGCTAGGACATACATATATATTTGTTAGACATTTTAGAAAAACTGTATTTTATTCATTTAATGGATCACAAAAAAAAAAATAATAATAATAATAAAAAATATATAAAATATATATATATATATATATATATATATATATATATATATATATATATATATATATATATATATATATATATATATATATATATATATATATATATATATATATATATATATATATATATATATATATATATTAAGATAAACTTCTATTCTTAAAAATTAAAAAAAATAAATTTTGCATGTGTAACAGGATTTTTGATACATATTATGCATTAAATACATAATTTAAAAAATATTAAATGTTCTTATATAAGCACAATATTTATAAAATTATATTTTAAGATAAATATAATTACATCGACAAAGAAAGCAGTTCTCTGTCGATTGCTTTACGTAAACAACCATAGGACCATTCACATGCATAATATTATAAACGCCAATGTTGTTATGGGAAAGGTTGTGTTATTTTTCTGCTTAAAAGGACTTTTAAACAAGATATTCCACTCTGACTAGATCTGAATTAGCAAAAACCTGAAGGTACCTCAGAGTTTCTTCAGGTTTTTTTTCTATTGTTTGATGAATTTACAATTTTTTACAGATAGATTTCAATTTATTTAGCGGATTTATGAATCGATTGGGCCATTAGTTTCCGAGATATGGACGAAAACTTATTCTAAGGCCATTGGGGCATATACGGACCAAGTTACCACACAGAAAAATTACTAATTTATTCCCTCGAATTTTATTTTTTAATTTTCAAATTGGCTTATAAAAAGCCGAGATATTTATAATTCTTAATTTTCCTTGTGGTTGTTATTGGATATAGTATTGAATACAATAACAATGTAAGGCAAAGTAATGTTTTCGACTTTTTGAGTATTATAGTTAAGCTAGAGATCTAATTTTTGTACTGGAAGATCAGAAATAATTAGGATAATATATGAGTAATCAGTAATCGATCCATTAGTTTCAGAGTCATAAGCAAAAACAATTCATCAAATCAATTCAATTTCATGCTATGAGCACATTGAAGACAGCAGACAACCAACTGTCTGACAAAAATAAAACACAGACGTTTATATGAAGACGATTCTTTTGACGACAGCACAGCTAGACGATCACTCGACTTATTTTGCCGCTGCAGTCGAATTAAGCTAATTTCTATTTATGTCAACCCGAAAACAGAAACAGTGTTGCAAATATAATAAAAAATTTGAGTGCTTATAAAAGTGGCTTTTGTTTAATAAAAATAATGGTTGCAGTCTTTGATAATGAATTTTAACAATATAAAATATTTGAGTCAGTAAAATTATTGTAGACGATTTGAAACTTCAAAATAGACGACAAAATTTTGTAGCCATCTTAGAATTACTCATATTGAATATGTTGTATTTTGATATTAAATTTTGTTAGAATTGGTATTCATTTTTTAATTATATGAAGGAATATAATTTAAATAGGAAACTGCTTAGGGAAACAACAACTAATCGGCCAACTTTTTAATGGAATTGTAAAATAATTATAGGTATAAGACTGTTTTCAATAGGTAGATAGAAAAACAAATGATTATAGCCAAATCGATTGTAATTTTAATATACCCTCATTGCCACTTGTGGTGGTTGAGGATAATAATGTTTACTTTTACTTATACAAATTAAACAAACCTTGACATTGTAGTATCATTCGGATAAATTCCACTTGTGCTGGATAATTACTAAGACGAATTTTGTGTATACTGATAGAATTGAAATAGGTTTAAGAGACGATTTAGCGATGTCTTTTCGTCCGTCTGGCTGTCCATGTTATCCATGTATGCTGAAGGAATGAACTAAATTATCCGTGTGGTAGCTACACCCAAAAATTTTTTACATTTACTGTTAGTAGTTTATTCAAAAAGTTTTCTGTAAATTTTAAAAATTTCATCTCATTTACTTTCACAAGTAACAGTTTTACTGCATAAAATTAAAGACGGATAGGATCAGGGTGTGAGGTAGTCGTTGGTAACACTTGCAAATGTCTAAATAAATTTTTAAGCTATAATTCAGGGGAAAAAGTACTTATCATACGAAGAAAAAATATCAAATTTCATCTAAAGTCTATAAATTTTGTCACTTTCCTATGAAATGGTATTACTGTAAATATTTAGATGGAACAGGGTCATAGTAGATATATTCCCTCTATTCAAAGCAAAGTAAGTAATCGAATACCTGAAGAACTGTTTTGGCGAAAATCTTTCAGTTTGGCAAAATCTTCATTGCATGAAATTTTTTTATAATACAAGTCGCGATGTATATTTTTTTTTCTAAATCGAGGATGGAAGAGAATTTTAGTGCAACAAAGCACACCGTTTGAAAGCTAGATATAATAAAGAAAATAAAAAAATCAGTTAAAAATATTAACACCATAAAGATTCGAACGAATTATATTAAAAAATTAAAAATGTTTTCAATAACAGTCGAAACATATATGAATGCTTTATTTGCTATGCCGAATCTTCAATATCCTCTATAACAAATGTGTGAAGTAAATACGTTAAGTTTCGTAAAAATACATTCACAGGCGTATACAATATATACAAGTTTTTCTTAAATAAAACAAAAATAGTTATATTTTTGACTATAACTTATTTCTACTGTATCGATTTTGATCATTTTTAGAATGTTAATGAAGTACATAAAGCTTAATATTAAATTTCATTCCAATTTTGTCGAAGATTTCATAAGAATTTGAAATGAAAATTTATTAATTTAAACATTCTTCAAAAATAAAAATAAAAAATATTTAAAAAGGTTATAAATCAAAATCATTTTTGAGAATAAAACGTATTTAAAAAAATTCTACCAACAAAAGGTTTAAAAAAATAATAATAAATAAGTAAATAAATTTAACTATGGCTCTAAATTTATTTTAGCAACACTACATTAATTGATAATAAAAACAATGTAATTGAATGGGAGGGGATAAAAGTAATTTTGAACATTAATTTTTATATAGAAGATTGAATGGAAAATATAATGAATAAAAAAATACAGCTGAATTTAGAAGCAAGATTCATGATATTTATTATTACATGAATTAAAACTAAATAGTAGTTAAGTTGTTAAACTGTTGGATTTATTTATCATGTTAAACATTTTCATTAGTAAAGCTCGTAGTGAAAAAAAGTTGATTTCTAATTCAAGAAATTCATAAAAGCATTGTATTTTATACCGATTTAATGATACTGTACAATTAAAGGATAAATTAACGTAAATTACAATAGAAAAGAGTAAAGTGTTATAGCCGGTCATTACCGACTATATAATGCCGTAAGCCATTGTGCATCATGAAACATTATTTATTGACCTCTCATAGAATTTGATTTAAAAATTTGTGCTTTTATTTCTGAGAAAATTTCTATTTAAAACCCGCAAAATCGATATCGAAATCGAACCGTATCTAAGGTAACCTCTAAGTTCAAGCAAATAGCTTTATTAAAATTGACATAATATTAAGAAATATGTACCTCATTGCCATTCCAAAAATCATCAAAATCGGTTTAGTAGAAAATAAAGTTATAGCCAAAAATATAAATATTTTTATGACTGATTAAGTGCTCCGTGTTTTTATGTTATGTTTATTTCTTCACACTGATAGTTAGGGTTCCTGTGGATATGACTGGTAATATATTTCCTATACATCCAATTAATTCTAATTAATGACTTCGTTGGAGAGTTTGCTGTATTAGATCCTCCATAATATTTCAATATTTTAGATCGATGATCAAATTTTTTTTTAATTAATATTTTTTGGAAAAGGCAAAATCAATGAGATCTAGAATAAGCATAGACAAGCCAGTACTAATTTTTCGATCAACTAGTACCTAATATAACTGTCTATCTTTTTATCAATCGCCCTAGATTGATAAAAAGAAGAAGATATGTACTTTTTGGCATTATATTCGCCATATGCTAAGAAACGATTTCCTAGATTGTCTAACAATTTTTAAAATTGTTTCTTAGTCATTGTAAACTACGGCGGACAATAAGTCTAACTTAGAGTTAAGTTCCCAGATGGATATTTGAATTAAATGAAAGTTGCATGCAAATAATTCTTAGAGAAATCATTCAGAGCAATGTGCCTTACCATTAGGATGATTAGTACTATAAAATAGATAACCGACAATTTGAAAATTATACTTATTTGTGAGATGAGTATCTGAGACCATCATCACATTAATTTCATGTCTACGCAAGAAATGTGATTTACTTAATTTATGCTAAAGTAGACCATTTGCATTGAACCATAATTTTACATACCGTGGAGTGCGGATAGAGTGAAATTATTACTGCAAGGCTAAAACCCTAAAACTCACTTTATCAAGATTGAAAAGTGAATGAAAAATTCATACAATTTTTATTAAATATACAAATTTTATTATCTTTTTAAATAGATACCTAAAAAGTTATAAATAGTTATTTGTTTTTTATACAAAGTTCTCAGTTTTTGTACACATAAATTACATTGTACAAAGTTAGGATATTTTCGTAATTATTAGTATTGTTATCAGCCCACTTAATGTTTTTTTCAAAAAATTTTCACAACTTGAGTTGATGGGATACATTTGGAACCTCAATATTATTATCTTCGTTATCTCTGTTAGTACTGAGATTGTCTTTATCTATATCGGGAATCACAGATTCTATTTTGTTCCGTTTTCTGAAAATAATATAGCATCTGCAGTGCTGTGAAATCAATATGAAAAAACATACATCGGGATTCATATGTTTTGACATATCCAAAATTTCATGTACTACTTCATGGTGTGGTGCTTTACGTGTATGTCTCAATTAATTCAAAGACATATTTTATTTTGTGTCTCACAATCTTCTAAATTCACACCCAATATTTCTTTATCATGTCTGCCGATAACTCTTCCCAAGACGATATAAGAATATTAGTAGTATCTTTAGGTATTAATTCTTTAAAAAATTCATCTTTTTTCTTTCTAGCGGACAATCGTAAAAAGATATTTTTTGTAATAAAGTTTTGTTATTTACATTTTGAACGTGTGGAATCACTCGTTAAATATTGAAGTTGTCATCCAGGCGTTTTTTAAACTTCTATATTCGACCATATGTTAAACAATCGCGTTTTTTCACTCCCAATTACCATTTAAATTATGGTGTCGTTCTTTCATTAAAGCTAACGTATGTTTTTTCCGGCAAAATCTTCCAAATGAATCCAGATTCATCTGCGTTGTATATTTATTCAGCACTCAATCCATGTTCTTTTATTAAAGTAGCTTTCTGTTCTTTTAAATAGATCGACGGCCCTACTATCGGAGGAAAGCTTTTCTCCACATGTTTTTAATAAACGAATGGGTTTTAAAGCCTGGAGCCAGCCAGCGCTTGCATTTGATGTATTTTTATTGCTTTTGTCTTAAGCATTTCTCCATTTACAGGTAAATTTTTAGAGCGTTGCTTGCTTATTTTTTATTACTTATTTATTTATTTATTTATTTATTTATTTATTTATTTATTTATTTATTTTTTTGAATCGAGGATATTCCGCTTTTTGTAAAGTTTCTTTTTATTAGCACAGAATTCCGCTAGGTATTTTTTAAAGAACTGTCCAATACATAACAGAAAAACTATTGATTTTACATTTTTTGCAAGAAACGTTAAAGAGGTTGGTGATGTTTATTCTTCAACAAAAAAGATATCTCGATTATTTGAAGGTAATAATTAAAATAGACATCATTTCTGATCTCATATAAATTTTAAAACCTATTGTGTTTTATTTTTATTACTACCTATTTTCGGTCGTCCCTCCACCAATTTTATACTCTATGTTAACATTTGGTAATTTTAAAAATTTTTCACTCTAACCCGATTCCACTGTATTTTGTCAATTGTTTCCTCAATAAAATCCAAATTACCCTTCTGTCGTCATCATCCCAATTCATCCATTGTTGTTTTTTTGGATTAATATATATATGTATTTTAATCTTGTATTTTGATTCGTCTGAAAAAATTACCTTATGCCAGATATCATTTGTCTTATTTCTATGAATGTCTGTAAAATCTTTTTGTTTCTTTTTATTTTTTAGTTAATGAAGTTCTATTTCTTTCATTTATATTTCTGCGAACGGTAGCCGCATATATGATTTTATTGTAACTAATTTGTAGAATATATATCCATACTTGGTTACAGCTCCCATATAAGACTCCTCCCGGAATATGGGTTTCAGCTTATAAAACTCCTAACCAATTTCACTGGATTTGACATAACTATAAATTTGTCTTTATTAACCGTTACTAATTTCACTAACATGTGTGCATACTTATTTTCAGCTCCCACATAAGGCTCCTTCCCGGAAAATTATTTTAAGCTTATTAAGCCCATTAATATGGAACATTTCCATATTTCGTAATAATTATTATTGCTCTCATTTATAGCACTTTCCTGGAATATGGTTTATTAAAATCACAACTTAAGAAATAATTTTGTGAAATTTGTCACATATGTGTATTAGGCAATTAAATTAAACCCTAAAAGTTGGATTTGACCTAGATCACCTACTGATATTTTTCGATTCTATCCTCCATGTATAGCCATTTCTCAGAAAAGGGCTCTTCCCGGAATATGGTTTTGAGATTGTTAAAATTTTAAATCATCATTACTTTATTTAATGTGTAATTATCCCATACTCACCAATTTAGTTAGGAGAGAAAAGAGAGATAGATTGTGTAGCCTTTAATATCACATAAACTGTGAAAAAATATAATGAGCATTCACGCCGCCAATCCAAAAGCAAATCCGGAAAAGTCGTATTTATCCCTCGCCATCCGTAAGCTTTGAAGAATAGTTTCCTCCTTTTTACCCCGGTCAGTTGGTCGCTCTCTGAATTGGAGCAATCTCAGCCTGCAGAATCTTACACTCACCCAGAAGTTCGAAGGAGATACGGATGTTGAACTCCTCAATGTAAACGAAATCATGAACTTTGTCTCCGTTTTTTTCGAGCTATCGGTGTAGATGCCCATTGCAGCTCCTTAGACGTTGGTGTTCTACTGATAAGCGGGGAAAATATGCAACATTTAAAGAGTTCAGGGATAACATCAGTCGTTCCCAAATTACTTGCACGTCCTACATCTCAAAGTTTTAAGTGCTAGTTCTATTCATTGTGTTAACGATTACAGGTGCTTAGCTGATATCTCCACGGCTACATTGTCGGTCCAATTCCATTTAGCTTTCAAAGCCAAATTCCACAGCTGAGCCTTTTTGCGAAAAGTCTTTTACATCTTAAGTTCTTTGGCCCCACATAAGAAGCATAGAGTCCATTTTGACGGAATATAAGAACATTCATTCTGTAGATCTGCCAGGATTATGCCATCCTATTCAGGAAACTTATAAGAAATAAAACTACGGCCCATCTTACATTATCTTCATCTATATTTATGGAATGTAGAATAGTAACATGTTCCATACCAGGGTTGAGGTTGGCATCCTGGAAAATGAAGAAATTCAAGTCATTTATGACTTTTCATCGTCCGTTAGGATATTGAATGTAACCCACAGAATTTTTTAAGGTGATTCAATAATGATTTTTATCAAGGTCAGCTGCCCGTTCTTCTGGCATAAATGATATAGTTTCTTATTCCACTCCAAATCGTAGATATAACAACGACCATCACGTTGGTCAACTCTTCCCTGCTTACTACGAAGTGGCTCCAGGGATGCCTTGTTTAGGACCACGACCACCCTCCTTAGATCACCATCGTTTGTAGGATGATCAGGATTCTCTATCTAGGTGAGGGCAAGTACTTCCACAGGCACATGCGGTTCTGTTGAAATAACTGCAAGAGATCTCGCACCAAGCCATAATCAAACTTAAAAGTGTTAGTTTTTTTCAAGTTCCCGAGGATAAAATAAAAAAGAACAATTGTTGTTAAATATTTAGTACAACATATTTAGAAAGTGCTTTTTGTATTCCAAAACTACTTTATATTTTCTAAAATTTTATTCGCTGTACACTGATTATAAAGAAATAAAATAAAATAACATAAAATAATGGTTTAATTTAATTAAAAGAAAATATTTTTAAAATTCTATATTGTTTTAAGATATAAAAGAAAAACTAAACAAATTAAATGTCACATGTATATGTTAAATAACACAAGAAGTTTTTTTTTATTTTCTTAAACAAAAATTCAAAAATTTAAGATGATAGTTAAATGTCGAAAGCAATATAAAATTTTTGTAGAACTGACCACATACTAATACAGACTGGACACGGATTGTAAATTGTTGTAAAAAGAAAAAAAGCATTTTCACATTGCTCTCTTTCATAAAATTTGAAATTTCTTTTTCAGGAGCCACAAATATATTATGGTTTCTAAAATTGTAACTTTATTGTAAGTAAATATAATATTTTATCACAAAGAAGAATTGTTATCTTTTCAATTATTTCAATAAAAAATTATTTCTTTATTTTCACCAAAAATTGGTATTTTTTTATTTTATTGTTTTTTATTGTCTCTTGTAAAGCTGGTCAACTCAAACTTTGTTATTATCACAGAATACACAGAACAGTCAAAAAATGACAGTTCAGTAGTGCAAAATCAGCTTTTGCACTGGGTTGTTTGTAAAAGAGATAATTCAGAAGCATAGAATCGCCAAAAACTCAGAGCCCGAAGGAGATAATGTTTTTTAAACAAGCTTAAAGAGTTATTAGTACCAGCAGAGTTTCAAACAGTGATGGTCCTATTGATTACATAATTTGCTAAATGTGTCTCATCACCTCACTTCCAAGGCTGAACAATGCATTGTATTGTTGGAATAAAGAATACATAATGTCGTTCATATCATATAATTCTCAAAAAGTCATGAATTTGCCGTTTTTATTATCATTATTTTTGAATTTACAGTAATCTTGCAACCATGTGAGAAAGTATAATATTTCTTTGCATACAATAAATCTTTGTGTCGTTTATAATCGGTTAAAGTGACATTTTGATGATATAAATCCAAATTATGTAAAAGCAATAATATGCTCAAAACAAAAATGACTGAATCTGAACGAAAAACAATACAACACCTGCATAACCAAGACAAATCATATGCACAGATAGGTCAGATAATGGATTGAAGTCATTTCGTTATTATAAAGGTAGTGAATCGTTTTAAAGGAATAACCAATTTTCCAAAGTTCGAGAGAACCGGACGACCTCAGGCTTTAACTCCCCGCGAAAGAAATGAAAATTTTCGAAGAATTAAACACAATAAAAAAGCTACAGAAATAAGTGCTAAAGTCCAAAAAGAATATAACAAAAATATTCACCCTATACTGTTTGTAGAGTGCTGTATGAAGCTGATGCTCGATGTTAACAACAAATCTCTTTAATAAACCAATTTAAGCGTTTAGAGTTTGCGTCAAACTTTATAAGTTAACTTATTACATTTTGGAATCAGGTGCTTTTCTCCGATGATAGAAAATTTATATATTTCGTAATAATGTCCGGATTACAATGTGAAGTAAGCCCAAAACCGAATATGCCCAAAGCCAAATATTTTTCCTCCAAATATTTTTTCTCCTGGATTTCATAGACGACAACTATACAAAACATTCAGCCCATGATGTATATTCGTTGTTAATATATAATGTGGCTCAGGAACTTTCACACTATCCACAGTCTCCAGACCTCAATCCAACTTTTGTGAGCGAACTATTTCAATTCAATTTTTCTTTAATTTTTAATATTTTTTTATAAGTTTTTTATAATAATTAATGGAAAAAAATATCTCTATGGATTCTATTGGAACGAGTGCAGCGGTTCTCCAACGTCACAGCGTTTAATTCAGCGTTTTCTATCCCCGAAACAGAAAGAAATAATTTAATTTTAATAAAAATAACTTAGATTTTCAATATCGAATTGCTGCCAGCTTTTACCTAAAATGTTTCCGAATTTTGTTCGTCGAAAAAAGTTTACTGCACCTGTAAAATTATTAATATTAAAATTTACATAAAAATTTTAATTTAGTGTCAAACTTTATGTTTATATGAAAATATAACAGTGGGACAATTTAATTATATTATTTCTTTACGGTGCATTTCAAAACTATATTTGTATTTCATATTTGCACTAGTTTGTTATTTTATTAAATTTCATTTTTTATTAATATTTAATAACATATATTTGTGATTTTTTTATTAAAATACCTTTTTATTTCCAAAGATTCTATATATTTCAGTGGTGTATCTTCGTTAGTCGTTATTGGAAAAGTTTCCTCTCCTCTTTGTACTATTTGCTTTTAGATTCATTTAGGGCCATAATTAAAACTTGTCTTTATTGTTCGAAATCCGAAAAAGGTAACTTTAATTAAAGCAAGGAATTAAGTTAACTTTAAATGTTTTCGCTATTACAACTTCCTTGTAAAAACATTAATGTTATCGAACATACGGCAATGCCCTAGTTAATACCAATTACTTTTGACAAATAATTTGTGCATAAACAATTTTTTTGGCACAGATTTTTATTTATTTACAAAAAAAAAAAAAAAAAAAAAAAAAAAAAAAACAATAATTGTTTAATTTTTGTAAAAGTAATTGTTAGTTGTCATATTTTGCATAAAATCTAGAAACTTTTAAAATATAAACCTCACGATCAAATATAAAGTAAGATGATCTGCTCTTTAGCTTATCGGAAATTCTTTGCTTTAAGTAAAGTTATATAACCAATTGCTTCTTATTTATCTGATAGAATTATAACTTTAACTATTGCGAAGTTATAATAATGGGCCGTATTCATTAATTATAGATTTGTAGAAATTGAATTACGTGGTAACTTTTACCCAATTTAAATTTCTTTCAAAATCCTCGCTTTTAAAATGTAACGAACAATTTTCATCTGTTTGGACATTAATGAGTTTAATACGATTACCAAACTTTACCTTAACTTTTTTTCTTTGTTTACATACTATTTTAAGTGTATAAAAACTTTTTTAATAAATTTAATTTTTTAATCAACGTTTTAACACAATTTAAAGAAAAATTCGTAATAATTTTCAAGAAACGTTATAATATTTTATTATTGTTTCTTAATGAGAACTAATGGTAAGTGCAGACATGGAAGAAGAAGACATCAAACCGACAAATGGTAACACCAACATTTTTGGCAAGTGGGTTTGTAAATGTAAACAAAAGTAAATAAATATGTAAAAGAAATGAATAAACATTTACTTACAAATTTAAACTAAAATAATTGATGAAATTTTAAATAAAAGTTAATTTTAAAAAATGGTTTTCTCAGGATTAAAAATTCATGAATTCTACTATATACAAAAAATAAAATATCTTAAAATAACTAAAAATTTCGTTGAGTATTAAAACCAAAAACAGTTTTCGATAGGGGAACGCAATAGGTACCAATATAAATGGATGTTACTTTCCAAAAAACTATGGTATGACATATACCCAACACCAACTTCAAAGACAATGAATTGAAATGCTCATAAAATTCAAAGTTTTCGTTAAGCCTTAAAACTAATAACGGTTTTCGAATAGAAATAAGAGATACGCTACAACAAACTTTCAAAATGCTGTAAATTGAAAAATGCTCATTAAATCTAAGTATTTGGAACCATCACGCGTTGGTTTCACTTTCCAGAAAACTAAAGAACATGATTACCCTACAACGAACTCTCGAAAGTGTGTTGGAATGTCAGTTGTTGTTTTGTTTGCTTCAGGAACACTGACAGTTATTTCATAAGTCATTTGAATGGCACTGCTGATGGAACTATCTATCATTTCGTAGAACGATGTTGCTATCGCATTATTATATTTAAGAAAAAAATGTAGAAACTTTTGTGGACGTGTGATAAAATCTTCCTCGGACTTATGAATTTTTGTACAAAAAGAATATATTTGTTCTGCTCACTCTAATCTAGTTTACAAATAAGAGATGATATATATATATATATATATATATATATATATATATATATATATATATATATATATATATATATATATATATATATATATATATATATATATATACATATATATATATATATATATATATATATATATATATATATATATATATATATATATATATATATATATATATATATATATATCATAGAAATATATGTGTTAACCATATATATATATATATATATATATATATATATATATATATATATATATATATATATATATATATATATATGGTTAACACATAAATTTCTATGGGTTAGTAAATTAATTGCGTATGTTTCAGTTTCTGTCAGTCATTTCTTGTACATATTATCGTCTGGCAACAACATTGAAAAAATTGACAACAATAAAAGGGGGAACACATAGAATTGGCAACACCAAGTGGAACGATTGGAATTGAATAATAGATTAATTGTTTTTTGTTTGAAGTTATAAGAAAAAGAGAAACCGTGTCACGAAATAGATAGTTATTCAGCATAGGTTGGTGGTTTAAAAATTAAAATATTAGTTTATATAAATACAATAAAATCCTCAAAACCAGAATTTATTTAATTAAAAAAAGTAAATTTCTAACAGCCTCTTTTTTCATATTATCAATAAAAACAATTTTAAATTGTGTACAAGTAATTTCATTTCTATATTGTTCTAATTGTGTATCTGAAAAAGGCGTCTACTTATAAATACTGAATAAAAATATTTTTTAAATCCGAGTTAAAATGGGTACATTGTCAGATTTTGGGCAAATAGCCATGAAATGGGATCCAAAAAATTTGGAAATTCGTACGATGTCGGTTGAAAAAACTCTTGAGCCCTTGGTATTACAAGTAACAACACTTGTTAATACAAAAGGACCAAGTAAGAAGAAAAAGGGTAAGACAAATACAGTACTATAATTTCTTAATTAAATTGAAATAAAATTGATTTTTTGATTGAACATTTTAAAAGAACATGTAAAATGTTTATACTATACAATTTGTTATGTATTGCATGCATATCATTATATTCTACTCTCTAGTTTATAAACTATTTTCTAATGTTTATTTTATTTAATTTTTTATTTGCTTCCTTTTTTTATTATATTTGAGTGACTTTAAATTTAGATATTAAAATTTTTAATTTGCAACTATTTGAGAAGTCCCACAATATTACCGTATTAGCATTTACATTTGTTTTTGTTTTTATTGCAAATGTGTAGTGTTCTTAGTGGCTTCATATTATTTAAAGTGTTATATGTGTCATGATAATATATTTAACAAATCTAGAAAATATCTATCTTTTCGTAATATTCCTAAAATTCGTTCATCAAGATAATCTTGAATATTCAATAAAAATGCAAAATAATTAATTAAATGTTTTTTTTTAAATAACATTTAAATATATTTATCACAGAGCGAAAATCGTTCGGTGGCCATAAAAAGTATAAAGTATCGTGCCACATAAAGAAAAAATGCTTTGGAATTTCGTTAATTTGTTTGTTTTTATTTTCTATGATTTGTTCATTGACTCCCTTATCCATGGGTTCAATATATCAGTCTCAGTTGTTTTTCTAATTATGAGAAATGAAAAATTAATATATTTTATCTGTATACCTATATTGATAAACTAGGAAAGGACAAAGAGTAGAGGTCCCCTCTTTAAAAAGCAAATATTGATTTTCGAATATCTAAAGTACTACAAAAGCGAGAGCTCTCAAATTTTGCCCCAACAACTTCCTTAAGGAACTGTTTTAAGGGTAGAATCATGTTGCAAAGCAAATATTGATTATCCAATATAAAAAAAAAAACAATAAAAGCGAAAGTCTTAAAATTTTGCATCAATTATGCTACCACCATCGCCCTTAAAATTAGCTTTGGCAAATTTGACTTACACATTCCTCCAAAGAATGTAGATTACAAGTGGATTAACATTAAATTTGTTATACAACTCTACTTAACCCAAGTATTTATGCTGGTGTTACCATTTTTGAAGTAAATATATTTTATTCAAGTAAAAATTTAAAAGTTGACTCGAACATGTGTATCTCATATTTATATAAATTTACATATTTTAAGCAATATATTATTTATTTAAAATGTAAAAGTTGACTCGAACATGTGTATCTCATATTTATATAAATTTACATATTTTAAGCAATATATTATTTATTTTTTGTTAACTAATGTGTCTTTTAAAAATGCATTAAAAATTAATTAAAAATATGTTTGTTGATTTCACATTTCATTTTTTCATAATATTTAAATAAATTAAATATATTTGGTAAAAATTTAAGGAAATTTAATTTCAATAAATGAAATGTTATTTAAAATTAGATTCAATTTTTAAAATACATATTGAAAAAGTAATTGGGATGAAATTTTAATACTCGCAATTAAATAGTTTTTTTCAGTTATTTTATAAGGGCTACCTCTTCGCTGGTTTTGTCTTAAATTTTGTCAGTTTATTGAGAAAGTAATAGGGAACAAATTTTAAAATCTTCACTTTAAAGTTCTTTAGATATTTGGGATTTGATATTTTCTTTGTATGGAGGGTCCTTTCGTTTCTTTCGTATTGAAATCAGAAGTTTATCTGTCTATAAATTCCAAACAAACAAAAACTTATATTTTTATATTAATAATAGATGTAATTAATTATTATGACTAATGAATTGTCAATTTACCTTAAATTTAGAAAAAAAAAAGAAATAAAATTATTATTATTTTTTTTCATTACAATTGTTTTACGAAAATATATATTTTTTTGTTATTTCATAATAATTTTGCTTGTAGGAAAGTCAAAGCGTGCTAGTGCTTTGGTAGCTGCTGTTGAAAAGGCTACTGAAAATTTTATTCAAAAAGGTGAACAGATTGCTTATGAAAATCCAGATATAACCCAGGAGATGTTGGCTGCTGTCGATGAAGTTCGTAAAACTGGGGATGCTATGAGTATTGCAGCTAGAGAGTTTTCTGAGGACCCATGCAGTTCTCTTAAGCGTGGAAATATGGTTCGTGCGGCTCGTAATTTACTTTCAGCTGTCACACGTCTTTTGATATTAGCCGACATGGTTGACGTACATTTGTTGCTTAAATCGTTGCATGTGGTCGAAGATGACTTGAATCGCCTCAAAAACGCCTCGAGTCAAGATGAACTTATGAATAACATGAGGGTAAATAGTCCAACAGTATAGATTACATAAAGAAAAAATCAGAATTTATCCATAACATGTACTTTATTACATAAAACGAGTATAAGTGAAATTCTGTTTAAAAATATTTTTTTTTTTTTTTACAATTATCTCTTAAACTTTAAAATAATAAGAAAAGGCTTTATATAAAATTGTAGGATCATCACATGTATTTACATTGTAGTGGTTAAATTTTTACTAATTAAAAAATTTGATTTAAATTGACAGTAGAAAATTTTGTTAAATAATTTATTACTTTTAATTTAGCAATTTGGTCGAAATGCCAATGAACTTATTAAGCAAGCAGCTAAAAGGCAGCAAGAACTTAAGGATCCTCAACTTCGTGATGATTTGGCTGCCGCTCGCGCAATGCTAAAAAAACATTCCACTATGCTTCTTACAGCTTCAAAAGTTTATGTTCGCCACCCTGAACTAGATTTGGCAAAAGTGAATCGGGACTTTATTTTGAAGCAAGTGTGTGATGCTGTAAATACTATAAGCGATGTAGCGCAAGGAAAATCTTGCCAACCAACAGACATTTATAGCGGAGCTGGAGAGTTGGCGGCAGCTTTGGATGATTTTGATGTAAGTATAAGCAAAAATCCCAAATAATTTAGTTATTCCTCTTTGATTTATTTCTTTGTTATTAAAAAATATGTTTTTAGGAGGGAATTATTATGGATCCCATGACGTACAGTGAAAAAAGATCACGACAATTATTGGAAGAACGTTTGGAGAGTATTATAAGTGCAGCTGCCTTGATGGCAGATGCAGATTGTACAAGAGATGAGCGAAGAGAGCGTATTGTTGCAGAGTGTAATGCTGTACGTCAAGCTTTACAAGATTTGTTGTCGGAATACATGTCCAATGTAAGTAAATTACAAAGTTTCAATATCCACTTTCTAATAACTCTTAGTTCTATAACTTAAAACTTAAAAGTGTGAGGTGTTACATTCGAATTTAACTAGAAGGTCAAAAACCAACAATGTTTTCTTAATTTTTTTAAAGTTTTTAAATATCAGACTAAGTTTTTAAAAGGAAAAATAATAAATTCATAGATTTTCCTTATTAAGTTTGAGTTTTTGAAACATTTTCAAAATCCTTACTTTGTATATATGAAACCAGTGTTAGGTACATTAAGGATTTTGGTCATTATGGCCAAACAACATTTATAAGTGGAATATCTAAATTAAGTTTGTGAGATTTTTAACAAATTTTGAAAATCTCAGAGGGATCTATAAAGAATTTTGGTCATTGTAACCAAACAAAGAGGTAGCATCCAACAAGACCACATGGAAGGGGGGCCAAGGGTCACTGCTATCAACTTTTATAGGTGGAATAATAGAGTTTGTGAGATTTAAAAAAAATGTCAAAATCTCAAGTTAGAGTATATGAGGGTCTATCCAGAATTTTTGGCCATTGGGCCAAACAAACAGGTGGCATCCGACGAAACCACATGAAAAATGAGGACAAGGGTCTCTGTTGTCAATATTTATAAGTCGAGTACCTGAATTGAGTTTGTGAAATTTTTGAAACATTTCCAAAATCTTAACTATTTCGGACATTGTGCCCAAACAAGGAGGTGGTATCTAACAAGATCACACTGAATTGAATTTGTGAGATTTTTAACAAAGTTTCAAGGATTTTGGTCATTGTGGCCAAACAAAGATGTGGCATCTACCAAGACGACATGGAAAATGCGGACAAGGGACGTGTGTGAAGATATGTACGACAGTTAGCTGCTTTTTTCAAATTTCTGTTAATTAACATTTCTCTTGCTCAGAGAGTTAAAAGTTAACAGAATTCAATTTTTATAAGATTTTTGGAAATGTTAATGACGTATACATAATAGAACTAATCCGTAACGACTTTTGATGATTTTGTTCTTATATTTTAATAATATTTTTATAATTTTTTAATATAGTTATTAACAACATAAAGGAACTTACTAATATCAGGTATCCTGCATATAATTAGTTTTCAATATTCTCTTTTCTGTTCTGAATTCTATAAGAGTATAGCTTTCCTTCGTACTATCCAATAGCACACCTTTTTTTGTTTGGCCCATACTTTGATACCAAATTGGACCTTTGTATGAAAATATTAAAATTTTGAAAATTTTCAAAGTTCTTTTTTCTCAAAATCATGATTAATTTCTTTTCTGTTTTGAATTTTGAAGGAGTATAGCTTTCCTTTGTACTAGTTTGGCGCATATTTGAATACCAATTTGGACCCTTATATAAAAATATTGAAATTTTGAAATTTTTCAAAGCCCTATATCTCAAAATCATGATTAATTGTCATTATTATCATTTCTCCGTACTAGGCCCCAAAAGCGCACCTTTTTTCGTTTGGCCCAAATGTGAAGAAATATAAATTTTGAAAAATGTCAGTCCTATTTCTCGAAATCTGAACATTCTCTTCTTAGTTATGAATTATTTAAGATTATAGCATTCCTTCATGTTATGCTCTATTCGAGCACTTTCTTTAGTTTTGATTCATTTTTGATATTATATGTAGGAACCTTGATATTAAAGTAATAAAAATTAAATTTGTTAACTTTTATTAACTCTCTGAGCAAGAGAAATGTTAATTAACAGAAATTTGAAAAAAGTAGATAACTGTCGTGGCTATCTTCACACAATTGGACAAGGGTCTCTGCTATTTAAAAGGCAAATAACTGAATTGAGATTGTGAAATTTTTCAAAATCCTAACTTTGCGTATATGAAACCTGTGGGAGCTACATTTAGGATTTTGGTCATTGTGGCCAAACAAAAAGGTGGTATCCAACAGGACCACATGGAAAGGGAGAACATATTTATAAGGATAATACATAAATTGGATTTGATAAAATTTTCACAGAATGATCCCAATATACCGGAAAATAACATAGGTCACAAAAAATTTCGAATGGATCAGGAGAGTGGTATCCCCATACAAAGCAAGTATTGATTATCTTAACAACTTCCTCCAGGAACTGTTCTACAAAACTTATGGCAGATAAGACCATGTTCTAAAGGAGTCTCTCCTTTACAAACCAAATATTAAAATTGTGATAACATCGAGAGTTCTCAAATTTGGTCCCAACTTCTTTCTCAAGAAACTGTTTTAGGCAATGTCCTAAACATTTGTTTCGGCAAAATAAATTTTGCCGGGTCTTCTAGTGGAAACATAAATATAATAGTTATTAACATTATCGTATCGTTACAAATAAAAATAGCACTCTGGTATGTGCAACAATAAGTATATGATTTATAGGGAGGTCAGCTTTATAAACAATAAGACAATTTTTTAGGTGATGTGGCACGTTGGAAGTTATTTAAGAAAGCTAAGAGCGCGAGTTTGAGTCTAATTAATGATTATTGATTTGTTTATTCAAAAAGGTTTGCCCCAGGTCAGAATTTCAGAAAAATCGAATTTTTTTAAATTCCAAGATTATGGGAAAAGCGACATATAAGGCCTATTAGTATAACCAATTGGCCACTATTTCACATGGTTTCATTTTTCCAATTCTAGAAATGATCACAAAATCGTACTTATTTTGTATATCGGTGAAAGCGATGCTCTGTTAATGTGTTTCCAGAGTTCTGTTAATGTGTTTCCAGAGATCTGTTAATGTGTTTCCAGAACTCTGTTAGAACATGTGTTTGTGTCTTAGGTTTTACATTTAAATTTATCTTAACACACCGATTTCGGTTTCTATTTATTTTCGGCAATATGTTGCATTTCAGCATTTCTTTTTTTCAGATTTAGATAAATCAGTTAATCACATTCATTTCCACTGTTTAATTTTGCGTAATAAATTCTTGATTAAAACACAAAATATTTTAACATGACATTCTTTTTAATTAAAAAAACACACATTAATTATTTTAATACAAAACTTTTTATAAGAAAAAAATTTCGCCAAATATATTTAGCAACGAATTATTTACATAACGGTAAAATATTTATATTCAAACAAGTTATAAAAGCAAAACGTTTAAAAAACAGAAAAATTCATATATATATATATATATATATATATATATATATATATATATATATATATATATATATATATATATATATATATATATATATATATATATATATATATATATATATACCTCGATAGACCCCTCTATATTCTACGTTGAGACTTTGACACTTTTTTAAAAATATCACAAACTCAACTCAGATATTAAACTTATATATGGGGATAACAGCGATCCTTATCCTTCTTTTCCATATGGTCTCATTTAATGCCACCTCTTCGATTATCCACAACGACTCGATGTACCTCCCATAACACAAAGTTGGGATGTTGGAATTTAAAATTTTACAAACTCTATTAAGGTATTCCACTTATAAATATGGATAACAGAGACCCTTGTCCACATTTTCCATGTGGTCTCGTCGGACACCTCTCATTGTAAGTAAAGTAGGATTTTCAAAATGTTTCAAAAACTCACACTTAATTTAGGAAATCTATTAATTTATTATTTTTATTTTAAAAAACTTTTCAAAAATTAAGAAAATCACAGAAATATTTTCTTTGTAACATTCGAATTTATCTCCACAGTTAACAGCATTCTGTTAACGGCTCTGTTAACATTTTTGGTTTTGTCTTTGCACACACATATAGCTTAAACTGATCAAGTTGTGAAGTGTAAATGTTCCTATATTACTGTATTATTTGTAGAATTTCATTCGAATATGTTGGATTTCAATCGATTAATATTTTACTTATTGTTTTTAATATAATTAATATATTTGATAGATGGGACAAAAAGAAAATAGCCCTGGTCTAGATAGAGCTATAGACCAAATGTGCCGAAAAACTAGAGATTTACGGCGTCAGTTGCGCAAAGCAGTAGTTGATCATGTTTCAGACTCATTTTTAGAAACTACAACTCCATTGATAGATCTTATTGAGGCGGCCAAAACAGGTAATGAAAAGCGAGTACGTGAAAAAGCTGATATTTTTACCAAGCATGCTGAGAAGTTGGTAGAAGTTGCTAATCTCGTGTGCAGTATGTCCAACAACGAAGATGGTGTAAAAATGGTACGATACGCTGCTGCTCAAATAGAAAGTCTTTGCCCACAAGTTATAAATGCAGCATCTATTCTAACTGTGCGCCCTAATTCAAAAGTGGCTCAAGAAAATATGACTGCATATCGACAAGCTTGGGAAGTTCAAGTTCGTATTCTAACTGAGGCTGTGGATGACATAACAACTATTGATGATTTTTTGGCAGTATCTGAAAACCATATTTTAGAAGATGTTAACAAATGCGTTATGGCATTACAAGTAGGTGATGCTGAAGATTTAAGAACAACAGCTGGAGCAATTCAAGGAAGATCTGCTCGCGTATGCAATGTTGTTGAAGCTGAAATGGATAACTACGAACCATGCATATACACGAAACGGGTTCTCGAAGCTGTAAAAGTTTTAAGAGATCAAGGTAAATACATAATAAAACTTGTCTACTAGAAAAATGATGTAATACATAACTTTTTTTCTTAGTCATGTCAAAGTTTGACCAACGCGTTGAAGCAGCAGTAAATGCACTTTCTTCAAATTCTAACAAAGACGTGGATGAAAATGATTTTATAGATGCCTCGCGTTTAGTCTATGATGGTGTACGCGAAATAAGAAGAGCAGTTCTAATGAATAGAGTAAGTATTATTTTCTAGTTCATTGAAAACATAAACTACTTATAGCAAAGAAATTATTGTTTAATATAGAAGGAATTCAATTTAGTTTAGTTTTTAGTTTTTTTTAGTTTATTATAGAAATACTTTTTTCTTTCATAAAAATGTTTTGTTTTTTAGTTAGAGGAGAAGTGTTGCAATAGCGTATCTATTGTCGCAATTATGGAGACTTAAAAAAGGTCTCTCGAACAATAAATATGCCTCTTATTTCTCTTAGTGAGGCATTTAAAAAACTGTTTCTCCTATTCTACTATGTAACTGCTTATTGGTAACCTTGCGAAGTTGAAGTTGTAATTTAACTGAGCTGCTGTTACATGTGTTTGCATTTAAAATGTTGAAATTCTGAATTTTATGAATTACAGAGCAACTTATTTAATAAATGTCATAAAAATTCATGTAACACTAACTAAACGATCAAAAGATACGAATTCTGTCACACAGCTCTTATTTTTAATTTAAATAATTAAAATTAATTACATTTTTTAATATGGAAATGCGAATTGTGTTCAAGAATAATTTTAAAATTTGATTTATAACCAAGGATGAAGATGAACTTGATCCCGAGGACGTGGAATTGGACGATCCTTACAATCTTGAGACTCGAAGTAAATGTAAGATTATCATCACGTAAATGTTCACTCATAGCTCATCATCGTCAGACAACGAAAAGAAGAAGAAATTTTATTTTTGTATATTTTTTATTTACTTTCTTATTTTTTATTTATTATTTTTAAGAAAACATTTTTCTTTGCAGAGCTCGGAAGATTTGGATACAGACACTGAATTTGAACCAGTAGAAGATATGACATTGGAAACTCGAAGTAGATGTAATATATACTTATACGTATTTTTCGTTATTTAGTTGTCAAATTAAAAATTGGTTTCTTCCTCTTTGAGTTGTCTAATTAAACCTAATGAATCATTTACACTTTACTAAAACAACTAAATAACTAATTACATTTTATCCATCAATTAATATTAATTCAATACAAATGAAATATATTCGTTTTTGTTTTTAATTACATATCAATAGCAAGCGCACATACTGGAGATCAAACGGTTGATGAATATCCTGATATTAGTGGAATATGTACGGCTAGGGTAATAATTATTTTATACACATTTATTATAACATAAATTTTATTGTATTTTAATTTTTTTCACAGGAAGCTATGCGTAAAATGACAGAGGAAGATAAACAGAAAATTGCCCAACAAGTTGAATTGTTTCGTAGGGAAAAACTTACATTTGATTCTGAAGTTGCAAAATGGGATGATACTGGAAATGATATTATATTTTTAGCAAAACATATGTGTATGATAATGATGGAGATGACAGATTTTACTCGGTAAGTGCAATAATATATTTTTTTCTTTTTAGAAACAGTATTTTTTAGAAATAAATCTTTAACTTCTGGTAAAGTTTATCATATTGCTTTGGATGTGAAGACTTGGAAAACTTATAAAAGTTATCTGTGCAAATTGTTATACTTGTTTGTAGCTTGCAGAAAAAATTGTGTTACACCCACCTTTAAATCTACCTTTCGACTTAGAATCACTTTCTGAGTCGACTTAACGATGTCCGTCTGTCTGGCTTACTGTCCATATAAACGTTGTGAACAGTTTACATGTCGCAATTTTTGAGATATCTCGATAAAAATTGGTAAAAATTATTTTAGTCTAAGCACGAAGCCTATTGCAAACAACCATATTCGGTCCAATATTTCAGGTACATCCTATTGAAATGTTCCTCTCGGAATGGGGGTTTAAGGTCTTAAAGGTCCTAAATATAAAGTAATGTAAACGGAATTTAACACAAGTAAGTCTTAGAACATTCTAACACAATGTAGCAAAAGAAAGAGGTGGCATCAAACGGAACCACATGGGAAGGGAGGCTAAGGGTCTCTACTACCCACTTTTATAAGTGTAATATCTAAATTGAGTTTGTGAAATTTTTGAAACATTTTCAAAATCCTAACTTGTGGTTAAATTCGAATTTAACTTCACACACATTACATATTATTTTGGCCTAAGGAAAAATCCTAATTTCGTAAAAGTTCATAAAAGTTCTAAATATAAAGCGATTTAAACGAAATTATGTACAAATAAGTCTCACATTTAATTATATTTTACGGTGTATTATATTTTAATGTAGATATAAAGATATATTTTTTTATAAAAAAAATATTACGATTTACATTACAGTGGTCGTGGTCCTTTAAAAACTACAATGGATGTAATTAATGCTGCAAAGAAAATATCTGAAGCTGGTACTAAACTTGATAAATTAACTCGAGAAATTGCTGAACAATGTCCGGAAAGTTCCACTAAAAAGGATTTATTGGCTTATTTACAACGAATTGCTTTATATTGTCATCAAATACAAATAACTTCAAAAGTAAAAGCTGATGTTCAAAATATAAGTGGTGAATTAATAGTTTCTGGTGTACGTTGCTATCACTTAATGCGTTTTAAAGAAAAAGTTATACATTTTCATCGAATCTACATATATTTTCACATAAAAAGTTTACACATGAGTTTTAGTGTATGTGAAGATAAATACGTATTTAACTAGCACAGGCAAAAACCACATTTTTTAACAGAGCTGATTTATTAATTACTTAAAATTTTTTGGAAGGATTGGTCAGTATGGAGAAATGGTGCGTGGTACACATATTTATATAGGTATGATAGTCCTAGGTACTCCTAATGGAGCACGCTTAGTGGGATATCTGAAATAATTTTGGAATTTGAGAAAAATCGAGTTGATGAAATTTCTTGAGAGGATTTGTGAACCATGTGGGAAAATAGACGTGGTACACGTTCCAGGACATATAGAAATAAATAATAATAGCGGAATAAGTGAAATAATAATAGCGGAATAAGAGAAATAATTTCCAAATAATTTCAATTATTTTTTGAAAATTTTATCAAACATTTTTCACAAAAAATTGAATTTTTCACAAAAAATTGAATTTTTCACATAAAATTGATTTTTTCACAAAAAATTGAATTTTTCACAAAAAATTGAATTTTTCACAAAAAATTGATTTTTTCACAAAAAATTGAATTTTTCACAAAAAATTGATTTTTTCACAAAAAAAAAAAAAAAAAAAATGAATTTTTCACAAAAAATTGAATTTTTTACAAAAAATTTAGTTTTTCACAAAATACTGAGTTTTTCACAAAATACTGAGTTTTTCACAAAAAATATAATTTTTTCCTGGAACGTGTACCACACCCTATTTTCCCTCATTGTGCACAAATCCTCTCAAGAAATTTTACGATATTCAACTCGATTTTTCTCAAATTCCAAATTATTTCAGATATCCCACTAAGCGTGCTCCATTATTAGTACCTAGGACTATCATATTTATATAGCGTGATATGTGTACTACGCACCATTTTTCCATACTGACCACATCCAATATTGTAAATTTTAGAAAATTTTCAAAAAATTCTCTTTTTCAAAAAATAATTAAAATGATTTGGAAATTATTACACTATTACAGATCTATTAAAGGCCCTTTGAAGCACCATTTCTATATGTCCTGGAACGTGTACCACGTCTATTTTCCCACATGGTTCACAAATCCTTTTGAGAAATTTCAGGATTTTCAACTCGATTTTTCTCGAATTCCAAAATTATTTCAGATATCCCACTAAGCGTGCTCCATTAGGAGTACCTAGGACTATCATACCTATATAGCGTGATATGTGTACCACGCACCATTTTTCCATACAGACCAATCCTTCCAAAAAATGTTAAGTAATTTCAATATTTTAAAAGAATACCAATTATATTTTTGGTAGTGTGTTGTTATGGAACAATGGCTAGCACCTTAGAGAGCCATTTCCATGATATAAGTGTTTGGAACATGGTTTCTGTTGCTCACATTGTCCATTTTAGTACACTAGTCATTTTAAGAACTTCTGTTAAATGGTTAACAGCGCGCTGTTAAACAAAAAATCTGTTCTGTTAAAAAATGCGATTTTTGTCTGTGCTAGTTAAATACGTAGTTGTCTTCACATAAATTGAGTTTTATTTTTTTAATTATTATTTTAACAAACTTTTTCATGACGCCAAAGATTTTTTATAAAGGAATTTTACTCTTGGATTTCTCTTAAGAAGTGTTATTTTATAAACTTATAACAAAAATGTGTTAAATGACGCATTTAAAAGTATCTTCTTTATTATAATTTAATTCGACATAAAAATTCTTTTAAGAATCTAAAATATAAACAGAACATTATCACTTAATGGGACTAAACTTTAAAATCAATGAGAATGTATAATTTTTAAAAGTTCCAAATTATATATATAAATAACAAATATATTTTTTTAAGTTGGATAGCGCAACATCGTTAATTCAAGCTGCCAAAAATCTAATGAATGCTGTTGTCTTAACAGTGAAATATTCATATGTTGCATCTACGAAATACACCCGTCAAGGAACAGTTACTGTAAGTAATTACCTTTATTTCACTTTTTATTGCTTCCTTATACTTTAATTTTTTATTTTGAAGTCACCCATTGTTGTATGGAAAATGAAAGCTCCGGAAAAGAAACCACTGGTAAGACCTGAGAAACCCGAAGAAGTTCGAGCCAAAGTACGCAAAGGGTCTCAAAAAAAAGTACAGAATCCAATACATGCTTTATCCGAATTTCAAAGCCCAGCAGATGCTGTTTAAATGTTGATGGTTTATCATAATAATATATACGATAGCGCATATTTTAAAAGTACTAAATCCGAAATAAAAAAGGAAAAAAGTTAAAAGATGTAAGCACCTTAAAAATTTTCATGAAAAATCGTAATATTTATTGATTTATAATTAATTAATGTATAATTAATTAATTAATTAAAATCTATATCACAATAACCTTATAATATTCACTACTTACTGCATTAACTACTGCATTGTAGTATTATAAAACATAAAAAGTGGAAAATGTTAGAAAATATTTAAAACTGAATAATAAACGAGTATTATTTCCAAAATAAATTTATTATAATTTTTTCTTTAGTACAGTTTTTTATCTATGTATTGAGAGTAACGTTATTGAATAACAAATAATTTTAAAAATATGATAACAAATGTTTTGAATCCCTTTCATAATTAAAATATAGGATCAATAATACAACTTTAAGGAAGAAAGTCTCATGAAATAGGACAAGCAAAACGGGTATTTGGTAGTATATAGTAAGTTCTTATTAATGTAATGCAAAAATTTTATTAGAAATTTTATATTTTTTCTGAGGAAATTCACGACTTACCACTATACCGAAGATAAGAGAAATACTGTTCAAAACATGAGAAATTAAGTATAGCCGTTAAGAAAGATGGTAAAATGTATATAAAGATTCTTTAAACTTTATCCATAATGATTTACTTATCAAACAAATTGAGGAATAATAAAATAGACCAAAGAAATCAACACATAAATCAAATAACAGAGTCGTCCTTATACTAAATAACTAAACTTACATGTTTTCAGAAGCACTTTATAGTTAGATAGGTATTGGAATCCGTCCAGAAACATTTAATAATTGCCATTCATAAATTAAAATGGTTGTTGTTGTAACAGCTATTGCTCCATCCCGATCTCAGTTGTGCTTTGTGTTAATGCTTTAACAGAGCGCTGTTAAAAATATATAAAGATGAGTGTTACATTTAAAATGGAATAGGGAGCACATTTTTGAATCAATGACCAAAGAAGTGAAGGAACCAGATGAGATGCATTCACATATATAGTCATTTCAAGAAATTTTCTTCAAAATTACTATAAAAACACAAATTTTGATTAAAATAAAAATGTGCACTCTCTGAGGGATGAATCCAAATTTGGGGAGAACAAGGCAACGTAAATGAATGAAACTACTTGGATATGTTAGATATTGTATCCATCTATGATATTTTATAGTCAATACCTTCGACACTAAAATTTGGACCGACTTATTCAAATTTTAAAAAATTTTAAAATTTGGACGTCTGTGTGGAAGAAACGTGGGCGAATGAAACTTTTTGGATACGATACGCATTGCATCCAATTATGAGTTCTGTTAACTTGTGTGGTTTGCGTCTGGGGTTATAAATTTGCAATTTATCTTCACACAGCTGTCGTTCAAAGCTGTCATATACGTATTCTGATCCAAAGGATTTTGCATATATCTTTGTATACTATGTTCGTATATACGAATATCCTTTCTTACTTGCCTCTGCGGTAACTCCAATTGTGTAAAAGTGAAGTTGGGATGGTTTCTCCGATGACATCCTTAAAGGAACTGCTTACTTAGCATTTCATTATGTTCCTTTATTGGAAGGATCTTTGATTCCTCATATAGGTGGTGAATTGAGGACATTTGTATACAACCTATGGATCTTAAGACTGCATTTTATCAGCTTTGAATATTTTTCCACTGCGTATAACTTAGCGATGGTGTCCACACTGGAGTAGCATAATTCGCCACTGGCCTGCAAATCGTTTTATATGTAGCCAATAAGGTTTCTTTATCCATACCCCAAGTACTGCCGGCTTAAGCCTTGAAGACCTTATTTCTACTTCGCATTTTGTTCGTGATTGTAGTAGCAGTGCTGAAGAAATGAATAGGCTATCAAATGTAACTCCCAAAATTTTTGGGTGGTTATCTGTCGAAATTTGTACTCCATCGACAGTGATGCCTAAATTCATATTTTCCTCTTTTGTCCAGTTGGTGAAAAGTGTTGCAGTTGATTTCGCTGATGAAAGTTTCAAGTTTCGTGCAGTGAAGAAGTTGTGGATTTCGCTGAGATAATCATTTACCAAACCACATAGGTCATCAACTCTATGGCCCGTAGCCGTTATCGTACAGTCATCTGCATATGTTATCACATCTACTCCGGCGCTGGGAATTTCAAGAGGTAGAAATTAAACAAGAGTGGTGAGAGCACACCGCCCTGCGGAACTCCTTGCTTAACTTTGCGACTTTTTGTCCCGAAATTCGACAAATGACTGAGTGACAAATGAATGACTGATGTCAAATCACAATTTATCTCTTCATATTGGTCGACAATGTAGACTGCAGGATGTCCTGGAAGAGAACTGTGTGACTTACCGTATCAAACGCTTTTGATAGGTCAAGAACCACCATGTTTGTACGTTCACAAGGTTTTTGTTGAGTCAAAGCTGCTGTAAGATGACAGTTCAGCTGGGGAAGGAAAAGAGCCTCAAGAGGTTTGCGACAGGAGACAAGAGGGAAATCTGCCTGTAGGATTGTCCCTTATTCGCATCTTTCCCAGGTTTTAGAATATGAATGACTCTACTCATTTTCCAGGCATCTGCATTGATATGTTAAAAACCATTGTCAAGTAAGGTAGATAAGGTTCTTTAACATTAGGATTGATATTCCGTCGGGACCAATCGCTTTAGATAGTTTAGTCGCGTTGATGGCCTCTGCATGCTCATTAAATTATCGGCAAAATGCTCGCGAGCAATCCTAAGGCATATTTTGCTATTTTTTGTAACAACTTTTAAAGATTTCTTTCATCTTCGATATAGAGGTGATTTTGTTAATTTTTTCTGGAAAAGTTAATGTTATTATCAAAATGTTTGTGTAAAATAATATAAAACTTTATATTTTAATAAAAAGTTAAAAAATCGCACAAAAGTTATTTAACATCAAATGAAATTACAATAAATTGAGCAAGTAATTTTCTGAAACTCCGTCATATCGACATGTGAGGCAACAATAAACAATTTCTTGCTTTAAGTGGTATTTAGAGTTTAAAAAAAAAAAGTAATTTTTTCAAATAAATACTATAAAATTAGCAACTAATAAAGTTTTCAACTGTCAACATACTAAAAATATATTCATACTTTCCAACCATTATATATGAATTCATGTGTTGTTACGCATAATTTTTTGCGGTACTGCTAAAATCTTCTACACAACCACATAATTTTATGCTAACATTTATTTCCAACCGCAAACCATTTACATATTTTAAGTAGCACAAAATATTTTATACAACTAATTTTTCCTTTGAATATATTTTTGCTTAGCTACTATGAATTTTTGTGCGAAAAAATATGCTAGCTGACAACCACGAAATGGAAAAATTTTGACTGCGAGAAACTGACAGCACGAATGAGTTAAAAAATATTCAAAATATTAGCAGAAAAATTTGCATAAAATATTAGCAATATTTAGTAAAGAAAATATTAAAGAAGTAATTTGTATTGTTAAAAAAATTATGTTGGTATTGGGTTTGTAGATTTGTATTATGTTGTTCTAAGATTTTGTTTACTAATTATTATATTATTTAAATGGGATATAAAGAAAAAAGTAGTTTTTGGAGATGAAAAGAATAAATGAATTTTTAGTACTAGAAATAGGTACAAAATATTATAAATTGTATCAGGAGCTTAAAATGATAAAGAAGAATTCAGAAAAAAATTAAAACTTCAATAAGGTGAAAGAAAGGAAGAATCATTATAAACAAAAAAACAGATATTTATTTGTTTATTCATGTGTTGTTGTACGTAACAAAGATTATTACGGAATTATAAAATATACATATGTGTTTATATATGTGTATGAAATAAAATGCAATATAACAAACATTTACCTGTAATTGGTAATAATTATGAAAATAAATTACACGAACATACGCCATAATAGAGGTAAGAAACATGTATTATTTAAATGATTGAAATAGGAGCACAGCAATCAAAAGATTATTTAAAATACAGTATTTGCATATGATTTAAACTGTCAAAATTTTGCAAGATTTTAAGTCAGTTTTTATATTTATTGCCGCGAGCTTGTTTGCAAACAAATTGCCAAAAAGAATTTTTGATTGGATGAAATGATTTTCTTAAGTTCACAAAAATGTACAAAAAAATCTAAAAATGGGATTTAATCCTATAGATTCCAAATTTATTAGAACTCTAATTGGAGCAATTACCAAACAATTGTAGACAATCTAAGGTTACTATAACAACATTTCGTTTTAAAATTCCAACTTATTATAACATATTTTTAAACGGATAAGAGATATAGATCTCAACATTTTTTGCAGATACATAATTTTGTTTTTTTTTAATTAAGTTTAAAAAGTTGATTTACCAAAATTCTCGCTGTTATAGTTCTTTAGATATTCGATGATCAAAATTTGCTTTGTATGGGTACTACATCTCCCTTTTATCCTCCCCACATTTTGTCTTGTAAAATAGTTCCTTGAAAAAGTTATTGGGACCAAATTTAAAAATTCTTGATGAAGTGTTTCTTTAGATATTTGATGATCAATATTTTCTTTGTATGGGGTTACCTCTTCCCCTGATCCTATCCATCCTACATTTTGTCAAGTAAAAGAGTTCCTTGAAGAAGTGACTGAAATTAAATTTGAAAATTCTCGTTGTTACATTTCTTTAGATATTCAATAATGCATATTTGCTTTGTGTGAGGGGGGGAGTACCTCTGCCCCTGGTCTAATCGAAATTTTTTATAGCCTAGTTGCTTTTGGATTTATAGGGATCATTCCAATTTCAGCAAAATTGGTGCAGTAGTTTAACTGTCTACAAGACCCACACAAACAAATACTGATTAATTTTTATATGTATTAAAGTAAATAATATTATATTTTTAGAAGTGGGAGTAATGAATTAACGAATCATATGTAAAACTTATGTATAGCGTAGTAAACAAAGGCTTGAATTATGATCCGATGTTCAATTAAAATATTCCCAATTGGCAAATTTTCTGTCTAAACTGGCTCATTATCCTCCCGATCCAGGATTGTTAACAATGTCATATTTTTCTTCGCCTATATCAAAAGATTGATTAAAACAAGGGAATTTTAAATGCCTCGATCGATTTCATGTACCAGGTAACGAATTTGACGGCAAACGAAAAATAACAGTATTGACGGACAGATAGTACGAAACTTGCTAATTATGTATAGGTAATTATAGATCGGGAGATAATTAAATTTTTAAAGCAACCGATAAATTTTATGTTTAATATTAATTTTTAAAAACAAATATGATATTAATAATGATTTAAGATAACGAAATAAGTTGATTTAATAATTTTATTCGATTTAACTTTTGTCACTAAAATTCCATCACACCCAATTCGTTCTGTTAATAACTAAATATTTTTTAAGAAGCTGTTTGCTAATTCTACCAAAGATTAGCGGATGCACCGCATCTCCTCAAATTAATTCTTAACCACTACCGGGACAAATGATAAAACGTTAATAATGTTCATCTGACCTATCGTACAATTGCTAACTTGCTAAAACTCAGGGCAAAATTTTTATAATTTTTATACCCTCCACCAAAAATCTTAACTTTATCATTCTGTGTGAAAAACTGAAAAGAATCATCTCAAACCCCATAATGTTTATATATTCTTGCATCAAATCAAAATTTTGAGTCTATTAAGCTATGTCCGTCTGTATGTTATTGGCATGCTCACATCCACAATAATAAATAGAGCACAATGAAATTTGGCTTGAGTATTTGTTATATTCCTGAGATGTTTCCTATTTAAAACCAGCAAAATCGGTACTGTATATTAAATTTTTTTTAATATTGTCAATTATAAATCGATATATTAGTATAAAAATTTGTCATATCATTTTACTATATGTATTTCATTACCATTTCAAAAATTATCAAAATCGGTTTATTAGAAAAAAAGTTTTAGCCAAAAATATAACTAATTTTATGACGCATTAAGTGTTCCGTGTTATATTTGAGAAAAATTTGTATATATTGTAAACGTCTGTAAGTGTATATGTCAGTGTGTATAGACGAAAAATAACATATTTCTATAAAAACCAATAGAAATCACAACTTTTATCAGGGTTATGAACTATTTCGGATTATACTACTATTTCGGATTTCAACGGGGTCACAGCAATAAATTTGAAAATTTCATCGCAAGACATTATTATGGAATGACAAGACATTGCTATGAAAGATCAAATTATTACTATGAGACCACAGGATTTGGTCTGACCCTAATGAAACTGATTTCGATAACTAGTATTCCTTAAGGTTATGCTTTAAAATACGTACGGGCCCCCATACGGATTATGGGAATTACTTTAGTTCGACAGATATCAAATTAGCGAGTGCTGGTCTGATCACTACCTATCATGCAGTAGTATCTCTGGGATCAGACCACTTACCCATAATCGTCTTACTGGAGCGACTTAACAATTTTACCGTCTCTGAACGTCGAAATACCGAAAAAATCGACGCAAGAATCGCTGTGCTGAACTTTGAAATCAGCAGGTTGGACAAGCCGAAGATATGGTTGGAACAGCTTAACAACTGCCGATGTCTTTCAAAACCTAAATAGAAGGATTGTAGGATTGTGATTAAGTTTGTTAATAATAATATCCGATTCTAAGGATTGCTCGCGAGCATGTTGCCTGCAGTTTGTTGAGCATCCTTTAAGAGATAAGTCGAAATGAAATGTTTTTCGCAAACTTCACAACTATTCACTCACATCAAGTTGCAGAGGCCATTAACACTGCAAAACCATCGAAGGCGATTGGCCCCGATGGAATTTCCATGCTGATGCTGAAAATCTTGACGAGCGGGGAGCCGAATATTTGACTACGGTATTTAACCTGTCAATAATTAGCCTAATAATACCCAATGCTTGGACATCGGGTAGAGTCATCCCAATTCAGAAACCTGGAAAAGATGCGAATCGTACAGCCCGATTTCCCTCTTATCATCAGTCGCTAAGACTCTTGAGGCTCTTCTCCTCCCCTAGCTAAATCACCGTCTCATAGCAGCTCATCAAGAACATGAATTTCGCAAAATGCATAGTACCACGACAGCATTAACAGCCGTTTCCAGAGTTAAACAAGGTGTTCCACAGGGAAGCGTCCTGTTCCCACTCTTGTTTAATTTCTACCTCTCAAAACTGTCAGCTCCACCTCCAGAAGTTGACGTGATAACATATGCGATCGACTGTACAATGATTTGAAACTTTCATCAGCGAAGTCGACAGCAACATTCTTCATCACCTGGTCAAAAGAGGTAAATACAAATTTTAGGCAAATTCCGACTGTTAACCACCCGAAGATCTTAGGCGTTACATTTGACAACCTATATGAGGTATATAGAATCATACAAAAACTGCGTAGTAGGAATAAGGTCCTACTTGTAGTACTTGTTGTATGGACAAATAAGCCTTATTAGATACTTACAAAACGATTATCCGATCAATGATAATATATGCTACTCCAGTGTGGTCTCCTTCGCTAAGTGATATGCAATGGAGAAATATTCAAAGTTGCCAAAATGCAGCCTTAAGAACTGTAATGTCAAATGTCTTCAACACAACAAATGTCCTCAATACAACATCTTACCAGTTAAGGAACACAATGAAATGCACAACTACGTTCGGGATGGAACACTGGTCTTGTATTGACCATGCATATTTGTCCTGCATGTGGCCAAGGACCACACGATACAAAATATTTGTTTAACTACCAAGCCAATTCTACCACTTTTAGTCCAGAATATCTATGGACTCATCCTATAGAAGTGTTACAATTTCTTGGCCTGGAGTTAAACCAAAACCTAAATCACAATAATTAACTAACTTGTTTTTATAGCTGTTACAACAAAAATAAGTATGAATTATTTCAAATATTCTTGTGTTCTTTTGGAAAAATGATACCGTCACTGCAGATTCAGATATGTTTTTGTATCCCACAACAATTATCGAGAAAATCTAAAACTTTTTAAAAGTTTTCTCAAATAAACTAAAATGGAAAGATGGGATTTAAAGTACTATTTAGTTCTCCAATTATATTCTCCGTAATAATTTATAAATAAAAATGAATGAAAATATTAAATAATCTACGAGATACCATTTTTCGAAAGTAGTTTTTTAACAAAGATATTTCTTAAAATTAGAAACATGTATTTTACAGTTAAATGTTTTAGAAGAAAATCTACGAAGTATATGTACACTATAAACCAATACATGCAGAAGTATCGTATTATGAATATAAATTTTTTATCAAAAATTATTTATTATTATTATTATTGTATTTTTTTTGCAAATTAAGGTACATTATTTGCTATGTCAGAGGTATTTAACTGTTGTGAAATGTTTTATAATTTTTTAAATTGTATAAGCTTTTGCAAAAAAAATATGAATAAATTTGAGAAGTAACCAGAATGAATACTCATAACCCAATATATTTTAAATTTGCAACTTTGGATTTAATTCTCCCATAAATAAAGAAAAATGTAAATAAATTGTAATTATTTTTTTTCCCTCCACATAATTTCTTACAAAAATTTTATCATACCCTCCACCACTACAAATTATGATGAGGATATATAAACATTGTCATTTCGTGTACGTATATATTCTCTCATTAGCTGTGTCCTTCTATCTATTCGTTTATCTGTCTGTATTTCTTTTTCTATTTGAAAAGTAAAAGATATTGACGGATATCTGAGGCATCCTGGGTGCAGAATTGTGCACCCATACTATTATACATTTGCATTTCGTCGTTTATAATGTACGTATGATGTAAGCAGAATTTGTAGCCTAACTTCCCAACTCGTGAGTCACGAGTTAGAATATTTGTAGTTTGTGCGCTACGGGTTACCACAAATAAAAATATTGAGAAAAAACAGTTAAACAATTTCACAGTATACTTCAATAACGTAAAATTAATTCAATAAAATAATGCAGTGCGTGAAAAAAATTATATTTTCAATACATGTTATTAGTTTTTAGCGACCGTACACACAGAAAAGAAAAAAACTTGAAGCCAAATCAACTTTGAACATAATTGATTGCCTTTTTACGTATGTGATGAAATAATTTTGCACATTTTAGAATCTTTCAATTTACCTTTAAATAGTAAAATTTCAAGTAGTAAAATTACAAAAATATTTTCAAGAAACAGTATTTAATATGAAACAATGTTAAATATCCATTTTTTATCTATGAAGCAAAATCATTACTGAAAAAAGTTTAATTGTTTCCATTGATAAATATAAACACTAAAATATATGGAATTCAGAAAGTATAAAGTATAAATTAATTGAATAGACAAAACAAGTATTCGAATAACGAGTTTTATTTTATATGTTTTGTTCATATGTACATTTATTGTTTTTTCTAAAATTTATTGCCTAATTGAAACTGATAACCCGAATATAAAGGTATATAAATAATTCGAAACTTAAGGGAATCGACCTAAAGACAATGTCAAAATATAAAAAAAATCGAAAATATCATGAATTTATCCTAATGTCGGTTTATCAAAGGTTCATACCCACTAGAGACGAGATATACCGTGATTTTTGAGGGTTCAAAGAGGACATTCTTTTCTTTGAATATGGGATTATCTGAGACTTCACACTGTGCACCGTAAGAAATGGATAATTTTAATTCTAGGTGAAACGTGAAACGCCTCAAAATAAAAACAAATACATTTGAGTATGCAACAAAAGAGGAAAGAACGACATTATTAGTAATTGTTATTTCAAAATTTCAGTCACTGTAGTGATTTAAACACTGTGATCAGTAAATCACTGGTAACTACTGTGACTGAAACTATGAAATAACCGTTTTTAATAATGTCATTTTTTCAAATTTATTGCATCCTCTAATATATTTCGTTTTATTTAGAACCATCAAAATTACTTAAAAATGATGCTGAGCGTTTATTCCAGACGCTAGTTTTTATTATCTGAATTGCTAACATACTTCATCGAGTTATCTAAATGTTTTGGAGATTACCATTTACTAAGGGTGTTACCCAAGACTTTGTTTTGACCTTTAAGCAACCATTGAATTATAGAAGTTGCATTTCCACTGTATGTGAAAAACTGTATGGAAAGTATATTCTTTCCATTTAGTTATTTTTTATTTTAAAATTTGTAATCACTGTCACTGTTTTAAAGAACAGTAATTTAAAAATCATTTTCATTGGAAACGTAGTGACCAGTGATTTACTAAACACAGTTGACTAAATATTGCTCATCTCTAATACCCACTTTAAATATTTAACAATTGTTTGATGAATTTGATTATGAAATTTTAGTTTTTGAATAAAAATTTAAGGAATTTTGGTTTATAAAGCTTTGTTAAGCTAGCAAGGATGACAAGTAAATTAACAAATCTTATGTATACTAACTAAAATAGGTTAAATAAATATGCGTTCAATCACCAGATGAAAGGCTTGACTATAAAAGCACGACATAGAAATATAAAAACAGCTACAGACGCTTAAATTCTTTGAGGGGTTTTCCAAACTTGTCAATACATTAAAAACTTGTAGAGGTAGAGTTGAAAAAAAACACTGAAGGAAGTTGGTTAAAGTTAAACATGAGCATGAAAAAACCCCATATTGTCCACATAATTTCTGCAAACAAGAAAATATTATTGGGCAAAATATGAATGTTAGATTTACAGATTATAATTTCAAAATATTTTTCATAAAAGCAAGTTTCTGGTTAATATTGCCTTATTTGTAGTTTATGTGGTCAAACGAAACAAAAAATAAAATGTTTTAATCCGATGGTAAATTATTGTATAGATAAAATCATCCACTAACCCATACCAAGTGAAGCAAACCCTTATGTAATAGAATATATGAAGTGCGAGGATGATTATCTCATTACTTAGTAAAATAATAACATCAGGTTCTCAGTCAAGAACCACGAGATTCAAATGAAGTCATGTTTCATTCTAAAAAAATTTAATAAATTGGTAATGTTTTCAATTGAGAAATACGTAGAGCAACTCTCAGTTTCTAGTGTTGTGAAGAACATTAAATGAATGTAGGATCTTTTGTTTCAAAATCATTTATTTCAGAATCAGTAACAAATATATATAATATGAAGTATGTATATATGTATGTATGTTTGTAACGTTTAGACTCGAAAACTTCTGAGACAATTCTGATGAAATTTTCACAGAATGATCCAAAGGAACATAGGCTATACAAAATTTCGATAGGAAAAGGTCGAGGGGTACCTCGCCTATAATGCAAATAATGTTGATCGAATATCTAAAGAACTATAACAGCGAGTACTCAAATTTGGTCCCAACAACTTTCAAGGAACTGCATTACAGAACACAACAATATTGATTACAGAATATCTAAAGAACTATAACTCAGAAAATCGAAAAAATTGTAGCAATTATGCTATGCGAAACAACATCACTGGAAAGAATTAGGACATATAGGATTAGGAGGAAAGGTGCCCTCTCACACAAAGCAATTTTAAATTACTTCTAATTTATTTAAATCGTATGATAATACAGCTCGAATGTTTGCTTTGGCAAATCGAAGTTTACCGGATCTGCCAGTATAAAATAAAAATTGTTTATTCTATTCTCATTTGCAGAGTTTTGTCAAACTAGTACGTATTTATTAAAGTTTGCTACCCATGTAAAATTTTTTTGAATTGAGTACTTATTTATAAATTTTGCTTAAGTTCTTTGTTTTTCATTGTAATAGATTCAATTAATTTTTTCCTCAATCACTGAGTCTCATATTTTATCCTTTATGTTTTATATCCTTCACTTGACTAGGTCAGAAGGGTACACAGTTTTAGACTTAGATCCCCAAAAACCATATATGATCTGGATTAGTATGAAAAAAGAAATTGATTATGATAAGATATGTATATCAATTGATTGGAAATGCTTTCGAGAATTTTACTATTGCAGTAAAATTAGTTCATAAATGGCTCTGATATAAGCAAAAAACTGAAAGTACCTCAAACTTTTTTCTATTTTTTTTAAGAATCTTAAAGAGTTAGGATCTTATTTTTTCACAGATAAATAGAGGATTTAGGCGCTGAAGACCTAAAATGAATCGGAACATTAGTTCTTGAGTTATGGGCAAAAACACATTTTTCGATATTTTGAACCTCCTATAAACCATGCACTGATCGATATCAAATTTTTTCGAATTTAATCATTTTCATTTTTCAAAATCAGTTCATAAACTACCGATATATGGTTAATTCTTTCTTTAAAAATGTAGTCCCACGTTGTTGTTGTTTATAACTATGGGAAAATAATAACAACGGTTAAAGTAATGTTTTTGGGATTTTGGCTGTTTTATTAATGTTAGAAACTTATTTTTTTTTACGGGTCAGACTTATTTTTGAGGATTTTTAATTTGAAGACATAAACAAGATTAGGCCATTAGTTTCTGAGATACGGGTGAAAACTTACTCTGACGGCCTTGTTTCCTCGATTTTGATTTTTTTAATTTTCAAATCGGTTCATAAGTAGCCGATTCACAATTCTTTATTCTCCTGTGGTTGTTGTTGGATATAATATTTAAAACAATAACAATGTAAGGCAAAGTAATGTTTTCGGCTTTTGGAGTGTTCTATTTAAGCTAGAAACATAATTTTTGTACTAGCAGATCGGAAATAATTAGGAGAATGCCTAAATAAATAACTGAGTTATTAATTACTCTTTTATATTTATACTAGTATTTTATAGAGCGAAAACTACTCGTAATCTGAATAAAATTTTGTGTTCTGGTGAATCTATGTTGCCACATATAAAAGCTATAGTAATGGCTGTTATTTTCTCCTTCTTCTACAAGTGATGAAACTATGAAAGCCTATTTATAGACATAACGTTGATTAAAAAATCCATATGAACAAGGGTGAAGGGTAAAAAACTCGGCATTGCCGAATTTAACACTTTTACTTGTTTTTATAGGATTGTAATACGAACAGTCTGATAAGACAACAAGAACAATTAGTTGAAATTAATTAAGAATAAATTGATTAAATACTTCCCAACTGACCCAACTAAGAAGATAAGAAGTAATTTATTCCTATTATTTATTCATAGTTCAGAGAACATTTTAATAGAATATTTTTAATATCGTCAGTTCTCTGTTATTTTTTGTTTCATTTATTATATATGTAAATTTGAATACATACTTACATGCATATGTATTTATATTGAAAAAAATATGACACACTTAAAAATATGAAATAGGATCGTAACTGCTTAACGTGCACTATTTACGCATAAAAGAGCTCTTTAGTCGTGCGACGGACTTTTTTTGGTTTATTTATTATTTATTTTAACGATTTTTTGCTTATAAATGCACACTTCTACATTCCCTCTTTGTATTAATAAATAAACACAATTGTTATGTGTGTTATTATAATTAGAGTGCACCAATTATCGTTGAATTTGACATTATTAAAAGGATTTTACAAAAATATATTTTTAAAATTTTTAATTAAATTCATTTAAATACTGTACATTAATTTTGTTTTAATAATAATTTTTCCATTCCTATTTATATATAAACAAAGTTATATATTTGAAAAGGTATTCTAAATAGAAGGCATATAAGAATTCATGAAATTTGTTGCACGGATATTGATTTTAGATAAATATTATACTCTAAAAAACTTTTTTGGACAATGCATAGGATATTTAAAAGAAATTTTAAATATTTCATAACTCTGCCATAAATTTCATGAAATTTGGTATTTAAATACATTTTTATTACGAAACAATACGAAATGTCATTTGAATTTCACCGTTTCGTAACGACTATACATGAGTATGTTTAAGAGTTTTCTAACAGAATGATAACCTATCATTTCATAAGAAACAAAAGAAATAACGGGATATAAATTTTATATCCAAACTTATGTTAGAGTGGAGAACACTTGTTATTGAACACATTTACACACAAATTTCATTTATTTTTTATATTTTTTTAATATTTCTATTTTATTTTTAGATTTAATCTGCAAATTAACATAGTTTTACTATTTTATTAATAATTGATGCAACATTTTAAAAGAAAATAATACATTTGACAGGTTATGTTCGAACAGCATTGCAGATCCAAGCATTGCAGTATGTGTTTGGAAATATCTTTGATATTTCTAGAGTTTTCTCAGATGGCAGTTGTGTATAAATAGCTGTATATTCATAATCTGAGTTAGTTATTCTATTGTGAATAGTGATATAGCGAATAAGTGATTACTATAAAATTAATTAACAGTGTTGTAAATAAAGAGTTGTTGTGAAAACTTCTCTGAGTTTTTGATTGCAATAAAAAGAATCAAGTTTACTTAGAGGAAATAAACCAACGTTTTTAAAGTGTAAAAACGTAACAATTTTTGTCAGAAGTGGGATTGCAAAGTAAAAGCAGTCATTAAGTTTGGAGAGCTTAAAGTGGAACAACGCAAATTTTTTAATTGAATTTCAATTACAGGAAGCTCAAGAATCTTACAGAGCAAATAATAAGAAACTTCTTGCTGAGGATAAAGCTGAAATTCAAGGTCTTCTTATAAACTATAAGCTAAGATAGAAGCGAAATTTCAAGAATCTTTTAGAGCCATAGCCATGTAATTTGAAATGGAATTCAACGGTTTGTAATGGTTATATGTGAGTATATTCTAAAATCTTCTAGCATAATGTTAACACGCCATAAGTTTTAGGATATTTTTTGTAAAAAAGTTTTGTTATACGTAGATATTTTGATCCAAACCTATTTTTATATTAAACTCAAATAACAAACCTGACGGACGAATGACGTTTTGAAGCATTCCTTAAATATTGAAGTTGGTATCCACGAGTTTTTTCACTTTAGACAAAAAATTACAAACTAAAACTTATGATTTTACATTTTTCCCAAAAAAACTCCGTGTTTACTTTAAAGAAGTTGGCGATGTTCTTTCCTTACAGTGTCCACTGTAAAATTTTCAACGTTTGTAGTATCTAGTGTAACCAGATTGCACTGTTACTTATGTCTTCGCTAAGAGGATTTGAATCATCTGGTTCTGCGCTCTCAAAATATTCTTCTTAAAAAATATTTTCTTTTAAAAATGTTATAACTTAAATTTGATACAATTTATGTTTTGGTGATCATACTGAACCAAATTTCGTAGGTAATATTAACGAAAAATTTTCGTAGAACTTTAACAAAAAATAAACAATAATAAATAAACAGATTTTTTAACATAATTTTTCTTCAAATTGAATAATTTTCTCCAAATATACTAAAAAATTTATAAAATTTATTTTTATAAAAAACAATTAAATAAAAAATATGATATATCAACAGATATCTATTAGAAACAGCAGTAACTCATTGTAAGTAAAATGAAGTTAATTTGGATTAAATTTTGTTTATTTAACTATTTTGTTTCTTCGTCAAATATTTTTTTATATTTTCTTTGCCATATTAAATGAAATATGACAAAGAAAATGTAAACTGAATATAGATTACATACAGGAGAAAATATTTAATTGAACATTCTTATTATTGACATTTATCGAATATTTTGCATAAATTCATGAACTAATATATAAGGCTCACTACCGTCCTACTGGCATTTTATTATTTTTTCTGTTATTTAAAACTAGCTATTACACGGTGCGATTTGCTGCCCAAAAATCTCCTCGAAAGAAATTTCACAAATCACGACATGTATTAAAAAAGCAATTAGGACCAAATTAACGCTGTAGTAGATTTTAAGATATTCGATAATCAATATTTGCTTTGTATGGTGACTACTTCTTCCCCTGATCATATCCATCTTACATTTTGTTCAATTCAAATTAAACGCATTTCAATATGAAGAATTTACGAAATATTGGTGAGAATTTTTGTTATGATGAATAACGAATTCGTTGGCTGATATATAATCTACTTTCCTTCAATTCGTTGTACTTTCGTATTAAAAATCACGAAATAAAAATTACGAAATTAATACTATTGTTAATTTTGTTTTATACTGGCAATACCCTCACTTTTTTCTCTTCTCTGAATTAAAACTTTAAACTACCGAATAAAATTTCATCCGAGTAGTTTTAATTTTAAAATATTTTTTAAATTTTTGAATAAAATCAATTACTTTCGAAATTTTATATTCATTGATAAATAAAAATTTATTTGTTTTGATCATATATACATCACTTAAATATTGTGTTACATTCTTACTGCATTCCTTTATTTTTCTTGTTTTTCTTCTATAAATAAATATGTGATTTTCTATAAATTCGAATATGTGATTATTGAAAGCGATGACCCAAACTTAAAGGTATATTAATAATTCCAAAAAGGTTCGACCAAGAAATAGTGTCTAAATATACGAAAAAGTTGGAAAATACAATGAATTTCATTTAATGTCGGTTTATCAAAGGTTCATACGCATTTTTAATATTTAACAATTTCTTGATGAATTTGATTAAAAAGTTTTATTATGGATATAAATTTAAGGAATTTTAGTTTAACAATTACAAATTTTGAATATAACTTTTATGTATGGTTATATACAGTAGCGAGCAGAAAACGCAACATAATGTGGATTTAAAGAACTGGGTTCCTTAAAAGAATATACATTACATGATGAAAGAAAAAATGAAAAATGCAATTGAAAATAAGAAATTCCACTTAAATTCGTGTGTGAAGAACAAACAAATTATTTCTATAATATATTTTTATCAGATTGTTACGAATGTTAGGAAACTATTGAAAAATCATACTCATGTGGAAGTAAAATGTAGTCAATATTTAGTTGAATTAGATTTGTACACATTCACAAATTTACTTGCATGCGTATATGAATTGTAATTATATGTAATTTCTAAAGTTTTTGAACTCTTTTTGTTTCAATTCACGAGACAATTAAATATTTGTAATTGCTTTTTTAATTTTGCCAACTTTTGAAAATATGAGAAGACATCGTCTGTTCAGCACTTAAAATAAGACATAAGTAACTTAAAAGTGTGTCTGATCAGATATTCACTAAATTATTACCACACATTGTAAATTTACATACATACATACATACATACATACATACATACATATTTTATTTAAAAAAAGGGTGAGCTTCACTGCAATAAATTTATGATTAATTGATTCACGAAAATAGGTTGAAAAGTATCTTTTAGGTTTAGGATATATAGTTTTAACCAAGCGTATGCCGCCTATCCAATTTAAATTAAAATAAAAAATACATATATTACCATTTAAAAGCATAACTAAGAAATATGGAGTTTATGCTTTGCCAGAATTATCCTATTTATAACTTCTACCAGCACAAGTGGTGAATTACTGCATATTAACTTTATCATATAGCCTGTAAGACACTATAAGAGAATTAGCTCATTAGCATAAGTATTCACTTTAGTCCTGAGAAGTTTCTTAGTTAAAAATAGCAAAATCGGTTCAGTAAAATTTTCTATTATAAGTCGTACAATTGGATTGAAATTATATATTTAAGAAAGGCGTTTATGTGTGTATATATATGTATATTTAAGGGAACTAACGTGTTAAATTCACACGAATTTGTGGTAGAGGGTGAAGTCATTCTTACTTGTTTTTAAATAAATTATATCTTGAAAATTAATAAATATAAATTATTTTTCGTTAACATAAGCCAAAGAAATTAAAACATTCAAAAATTTATATAACTACTGATTCTAATTAGTAAGAGTATTTTATACACTATACCACCACAAGTAGTGGACAGGGTGTATTTACTTTGCTATTTCGTGAGAAACGCTAAGAATTATCTAAGATCCCATAATTTATATATATATATATATATATATATATATATATATATATATATATATATATATATATATATATATATATATATATATATATATATTCTTGCATGAAATCAAACCTACATAATTGACAGAGTTCAATGATATTTGCCTGAGTATTTTTTATTGTTCGAAAAGTTTCCTATTTAAAACAAGCGAAATTGATTCAGTATATAAAAAATATACATCGATATCTAAAAAACCTTTAAGTCAAGCGAAGAACTTTCGCAAATTTCTCAATTATAAATAATGAAATAAGAATGAACATTTTTTATTATATCAAGTTATAAGCCTTTTATAACCTTTGAAGTAATTATTAAAATAGGTTCAGTAGAAAATAGATATATCCAAAAATATAACCAATTGTATAACTCATTAAGTGTTCCTTTGTTATATATTGAAGAAAATTTTTCATGTATTGTATGCGTATGTAAAAGTATGTATACATTAACTGTGTATGTATGTATGCTTATAAAATGTTTTCTGAATATGTATTTGGAATATATTTCAACCTATGTATTATTTTTGAAATCATTAATAAAATAAATAAATAAATAAATAAATAAAAGACATGCAAAATATACTACTTGTGCTGTTAATAAAAACAAGTAAGAATGCGCTATTTGGATATGCCTTATCTGGAATACCCTCCGTCACTATCAACTTAGAAATAATTGTATAAACAGTTTATAATATTTACTTTGTACGACGAAGTAATCAATAGTTTAAGTCGATTAAAATTTTACAGAAAACACTGCAATAGTTATAGAAATATACAATACTATTCTAACAATAAGCTGGGTTTCCAGCAGTACACATTGGGGCAGAATTGTATTTTTTATTATTTTATTATTATTAATTTTTTTTAGGAAATATTTCGATAAATTTACATGAAACATAATGATAACAGAGAAATGTTACATTTCAAATTCGGGAGTTTGGATCATCATCATTTGGCATTATTCCATTGTGAGTAACAATTTGTGATTGTCTTGCAACAAATGGGCGACATGAAGGATTTTTGTGAATGATGTTTTTAAATAGAATGTTCAGTCTTAATGTTGTATCCAAAAACATTATTTTAATCTATATGCACTAAAATCCTAAAGACTGAATTTTTAAACAAAATTAGATTCAAGAAACCTCCGGACTCTACATACCAAAAGTCGAATTTTGGTATTTTTCCTCATATTTTCGAGAGTGAAAAGAAATTCCCCTATCGTATCACAATAATTTCTTTCAATGCTTCAATTAAGAATAATAAGATTCACACTTAAAATATCTTAAGTAATAAATATATTGTAATAAAGAAAATAAAATCAATCACAACTTGAAAAATGAGAATGGCTTCTTTGCACTTTTGTTAACATTTCCCTTTAGCAGATTAAGATTAAAATTAATTATTAATCATCCACAAATTTTACATATTTACTCCCACTTAAGAAAAGCACATTGTATATTACCATTTTTATTATTATTAATATTAATATTATTATTATTATTATTATTATTATTATTGTTATTCTTGTTATTATTATTGTTATTCTTGTTATTATTATTATTATTATTATTATTATTATTATTATTATTATTATTATTATTATTATTATTATTACTATTATTATTTTTATTATTTTTGAAATTCTAACTTTAAGTCAGAAGTAATTGTTTTGAATAAAACCAGCAGTGTCTAACTGAGAAAAAATATTTTGTAACGGGAACGACTTCCTGTAAATTTTGACCTAAAACTTAAAAGTTTGACAAGTGATTTAACTGAACTGTATTTTATTTAAAAAATATGTTTGTGTGGTGGTTTTTGATTTTTTATGTACACTTTCTTCAGGCCAATGAAAAAAGTTGGATTGTTGAAGTTATTGATGAGTTCATCAAGTTTTCATTTTATGTGCATAGAATTATTTTCAATAAGTGTGAATCATATATATATATATATATATATATATATATATATATATATATATATATATATATATATATATATATATATATATATATATATATATATATATATATATATATATATATATATATATATATATATATATATATATATATATATATATATATCAAACTGAAAAACAAAAAACAACAATCAACAATCAAATTAAATAATTGTATAATTTAACATTTCTATATGCAGTTTAAAAATTGAATAGTAATAATATATTTTGTTTTTGTCATTTCACTCAAAAAAATCGGATAATTTTGATAAATCTACAATATTGTTTAAAACTCTTGTGTCGGTATTGATAAACTAATGACTCGTTTTTATACCCTCCACCACCACAAGTGGTGATGAGGGTATATTAAGTTTGGCATTCCGTGTGTAACGCCAAAAAGGAATCATCTCAGACCCTACAACGTATATATATTACTGCATCAAATCAAAAACTGAGTCGATTTAGCTATATCCGTTTGTCTGTCTGTTGGAAACACGCCTAGAATAATGGTCCGAATTCAATGAAATTTGGCCACATCGTTTGTTATTTAAAAATAGCTATATAGGTTTATAACCAAGGAAGTTATAGACCGACAACAAAATTTCGAAAAAGAACTCTTATAATTTCTTCTAAAAATGTAACTGGACTTAAACAAAATATTAATTTTAACATTTTAACATAGGAAAAAAGTTATAGGCTATAATATGTAAAATTTTTATACATTCCAAAATTTGTGTGTCATATGGGTCGCTTTTTTAAGATAATTTACTGAAATTCACATATACTTATTTTGATACAACAATAAAGAAAGTCATATTGTTCTGGGATCATTAATTGACCCAGCTCCCATATAAGGGTCTTTCCCGGAATATGATTTATAGCTAATAAAACTCTTAAATTGAACCAATTCTATTTTAAATATATGTTATAAATTTTATTAACATGGCTCCATATTTCGATATAGCTCCCATATAACTCCCCTTCCCGGAAAACGGGTTTGAGCTTATAAAACAATTAAATAAAGACTAATTCCATTGGAACTCGGTACAATGATCTTTTTAACTATTTTTAATGTATATTTTTAATTAAAACAATCTCGGTCCATATTTTGATGTAGCTTTCATATCGAGTAAATAAAGATTAATTCTATTGAAATTCGACACAATTATTTTGCTAACTGTTTAGCAATTATCGGTCCATATTTTCCTATAGCTCCCTTATAACAGCTTTCCCGGAAAGCGGGTTTGAGTTTATAAAACATGTAAACAAAGATAAATTTCATTAAATTTAGCACAAAGATTTTTCTAACTATAATCAAAGTATATTATAAATGCGAACAATCTTGGTCCAAATTTTGCTGTAGCTCCCGGAAAACAGTTTAACTTTGTTATTCTGTGTATATATATATATATATATATATATATATATATATATATATATATATATATATATATATATATATATATATATATATATATATATATATATATATATATATATATATATATATATATATATATATATATATAAATTTAGATTTGAAACCAACGAATGGATGAAACTTGCAAAAATAATTAGAACCATTTCAGTGAAAATATTATATTTATACGGAAAATCGATATTTTACAAGTTTTATTTGTGATCACGTGCGTTTTTATATTTAACTGTTGCACAGTGTTGTTAAATTAAAGTAGCCCTTGTTTAACTAATTTATGTATATTGTATGGACCATCCGACAAAAAAGTTGTCTTCTTCTGACGTTGTATACATATTTTTATGCTGACTTTGTGCGATAGATAGACAAATATATGTATATTTGTTCCATATGTTTCCAAGTGCACAAGTGATAATTTTTAAAGAGAAAAATGAAACTTATAGTTTACTAAGAGAAGTATGTCTTTAATAACTACTTTAAGTACTCTGGAATATTTATAAAAATAACATATTTAAGTACTCTACAATTTATACATTGGAAATTATTTTTCTTCCATAAAAGAATGTGACTCCTTCTATCATATCAATATTTAGTATGTGTATAAATTCTAGGCAAATGTACAACATGTTGTTGTAACTGTTTAATGAACATTTGTATGTATGTATTTATGTATGTATGTATGTATGTATGTATGTATGTATGTATGTATGTAAAGAGACATCTACATAAATACATGTATATACCTACCTTATGTGTGTAATTAGATCCATTATAGCAGAATTGAAATAAATTAAAAACTAGCAAATGAACAAACATATGGATTCACGAGTACGTAGAATTTGAAACTCAATTTGGTTGGCATTTAAGTCTGTTCCATTTCGTTCTTTTGGGTTCGGTTCGGTTTGTTTCTGTTTTAGTACTTCTCTCTACAATATAATCCATACACACATCCATTCATCCATTTGAAAATTACTCATTACCCATTAACAATAATAATTGTTAAAGTATGAGTGAAAACATCGCATCCAAGATTCTATGGATGGATGTACTTCAATAATAAATAACAAAATCTTTTTATTTATTTATTTTTTTAGTTATTTTCTCACAATTCGTGATAAATATAAAAGCAATGTCAATGTTCATTTTAACTTCAGTTTTAATTTAGCCAATATACCGCAACGAACATACACGGAAAACGGAACAGTAAAAAAAAGATTTTAGTATTAAGAGTTATCTGAAAATTAAAAAATTAATATATTGCAAATAAAAAAGTGTCGTATAAGTACATAGAAATATTTTTAAATAAATATGGAATTAATTTGGATGGTATTATCGACAATAGTTTTTGTAAATTGTCTGTATGCATATCTAAAAGTTGTTTATGAATGTGTTAGAAAAGTACGTATTAAAAAGATAATTAGCATAACGTCGAAAAACACAATTAATCTAAATAGTGATAGGGTAACGCGTATTGGAAGGAAAATTGTTACAAATGCAATAGTGGATATTAAAGAGTATAAGCAAGCACCAGGTCCGCTACCATGGCCAATATTGGGAAATTTGGTACTCCTATGTCGTTACGCTGTCCCATTTCAGGGATTTACGGAGTTAGCCAAACAATTTGGAAATGTTTATTCATTAACTCTGGGTACAACCCGCTGTTTGATTGTAAATAATCTCGAATTAATTCGTGAAGTTCTTAATCAAAATGGAAAATATTTCGGCGGTCGACCTGACTTTTTAAGATTTCATGTTCTTTTTGGAGGAAACCGAAATAACTGTAAGTAACAAAAAAGTGTTTATATATATATATATATATATATATATATATATATATATATATATATATATATATATATATATATATATATATATATATATATATATATATATATATATATATATATATATATATATATATTATTTATTTATTTATTTTGTCAATTCAAATGTAAATTTTATGTATGTAATACAAATTTCATTAACACTAATGATGTGATAGATTTTCTTTATAAGGTGTAGCAAAATATTTTGTATTCATAATTAGTATTTTTTTCACAATCTATTGTGCTAATTCAGAAATCGTAAACATCTCTTGAAAGGCAATAAATTAATTAATCTATTATTTGACTATTTGAATTATTCGGTTTATCTTTTATTCGCCATTTTAATTTGCAATTTTTAATTTCGCAATTTTACATAAGCCGAACAGTTAATCGAACAAATTATTAGAATAACAGTTTAACTGTTAATCGATTACATACCCTAGTATATATATAAAGACCTTGTTGAATAATAATGTTAAAGCATAAAATTGCACTTTAAAATATTTTTTATCCTAGAGGAAAACATTATTAGTATTTAAGTAAACATATACATATATAGAATATTTACACACATACCGTTGTATTAACTTATGAATAACATGTTATAGTAGACTGTCTATAACCATTCATAAAACTTAAATTAATAGAAGAGTAAACACATACTTATAAACTTAATGATTTATTCATATAATCAACCAAGCATGTCATAATTATTCTGCTCAAGACTTTTCGAAAGCAAAAATATTATATATATATATATATATATATATATATATATATATATATATATATATATATATATATATATATATATATATATATATATATATATATATATATATATATATATATCATTCACATTTCTAAGCACGCTACGTAAAGTATTACCATTTCTTGATATGTAGCATTAAGTTGCGGTGTTTCGATCCATATTAATATGCATGTTTTTCCTTTTAACTTATATAGTTATATAATATAATGTCTAATGTTATAGTTATGTGCATATAATAGTACACCTTTTGAATATTATTAACACAAAAACAATACTTATAAACTAAAAATCTTTTGAATGAAATCAGTTTTAGAGAGTAATAAAACAAATAATATATATTTCCATTAAAAAGAAATTGATTCTTAACGGTTCATAAAATAAAAATTTAAATTAAAAACTTACACAAAATTTTAATAAAACTGAAACCCTCAACCGAAACTCAATTAAGTACGACATATTTATTTTACTCTAGGGATTTTGGAATTTTTCGATCTTTTTATAACATTAAATCCAAAATATTTTGTAAATAGAAATAATTAACAGAATGCATTAATTTATTTTGAATTATTTATTTATTTATTGAGACTTTTTAAAATATTACTTGAACTCTATCACCTCAAACAAAGTCTTTAGAGAAATTGTTTGTCATACAAAGTAAGCACCATATATTGTTCCTGCCATTATATCTAAGTTAGTTATGGTTGAAGATCTTACTTATAGTCCACTCATACACACATCGATAAAAATCGTTGTTATTTGTATTCTATTATTTTTAAAGGGTTTTTTATCAGAAAAGAATTGGAAAACTAAATGTTCAAACTCAGCAGACATTTAAAATTAAAATATGTTATTATTCCAACCTATTTTTATTGAAAATTGCCATCATTTACTACTTGGAATCTTCCCCTGAAATATTTTAAAGAATATTCAAATTAACAGTTTTATCTTCTCACAAAAATTTAAGTTCTTCCATTGCAGGGCTTCTGACATGTATATATTAGGTCCCAAAGGCGAGCAAAATTCTAATGATGACATAAATAGGTCACGGATGGATTTCTACCTACCTGCCTTTAAAATACATATTAAAAATATTTTTAGGAAATAAAATTTTAAATAAATATAATTAATTTTAAATAAATAAAATAAGGATTCAAATAACTATATAAAAGAAATAATGAATATCAATCACCATTTAAATTACGAAAAATGATAAAGTAATAAATTCTAATTAACAGAGTAATTTCAAAAATATTTTTAATATCATATTATCTAGTTTTTCTCCTTGAAATGATAGTCAAGTATAACAGGAAGAAACTGTACAATATGCACACCGGAAACAATTGATTTATTAATTAATAAAATCATGTCAAAATAAAAAAACTAATTGTCAATCACTCATTAACATTCATATATCGTATATTGATAAGAACAAATATAATGAAATTTATTATATTACGTTGGATGACAACGTTAATATTTTAGTAATTAGAGAATTTGTTCCTATTTTCTTAAATTTGTCAAATCGTACACAATTATCATAAAGTAATCAAAATTTGATGTACTTTTTCGTATTTTTGATTCTGATACTATTTTATGACAACCAACCACACCACTCTCTCCCAACACCACAAACATTAAAGGCCATATATAAACATAGTCATTACGTTTGTAATGCCATCTTAGACCCCGTACATATTCAAAATAATGACAGAACTTAATGGAATTTGGGCTGGTTATTTGTTATTGTCAAGAGAAGCTTTTTTAAACTGAACAAATCGGTTTAGTAGAAAAAAGTTATAGAACGATATCTCCAAAAACTGAATATTTTGAATATGATTTGTAAACAAATGGCTTATAAAACTTTCATTAAATTTGCTAGTTGATAATGTATCTATTTAAGGGTGAATGATATCCCCTTACAAACGAAACATTATCGCATATATCTGAAACTAATACAGAAAATTTCATGCAATTTGGCACATGGACACTTTATTGGATAAGGCACGGGGACAGGTATCCCCTTACAAACGAAATTTTTAATATCGCATATGTTTGTTACAGGAAATTTAATTAGAGATATAATAACGAAGTATTATGGACTACAAAGTTTTCCCCATTGCTCTCTCACATGGATGTATCAAAACGGAATATAACGTGGGAATATAATACCCATCATTAGGAATGAAATTTTAAATATCGCTTATGTCTCTGAATTTATAATTCTGTGAACCGTTTTTGAACATTACATGGAATTAGTATGGAAATAAAAATTTAAAAATGACACACATCGAGTTTTGCGTACATTTGTCTTGATATACTTATTGTTATTCAAATACCAACGTATATGTGAGATTTGAATCTCTTAAAGTGACCTATGGGACTTATGAAAAATATTAAACCGATTTTCTTTAAACTAGACTTAAAATAGCCGAAATTTCATTAAAATAACTTTATGTTAAAGTGTTTTGAGACCATAGCACATGCCAAATTTCATTAAAACTGCATTCAGACTTTTGTTCACAATGTTTAACTGGACAGAAAGTGATCAGAAGTGATTCTGAGTAGAATGGAATACTAAGTGATACAATTTTGTCTGTCCATTACCAATGGTGGTGTAGGGTATATATATAATAGTTTATAAAATTAATAATTTTTTAGCTTCTTTGCCTTTCTTGTCTTTTCACTATATATAGGATAAACTGCAATACATAAAGAAATTCGAACAATTGATACCAAAGCAAAATAAAACAGTTAGACTATTAAACTTTTGTGTTAGAATGTACATTTCGATTCTTACACAAAATTTTAACAAAATCTGCAAGAAATGTTTTTAATTATTAATGTAAATATATTTATAATATCTAAACCTTTATAGTGGTTATATATAAAATATAGGGTGGTTCATGGTGGTTCATGAATTTTTGGTAGCTAACACTTAGAATTTGTATTATTGTATTATTTGACAGATTTCCTTTATTTTATCTTTAAAATTTTTGTTATTTATATTGAGTAATTGACCATTTGTTACATTTATTTACTTTTAGCACTGGCTCTTTGTGATTGGTCCCAACTACAACAGAAACGTAGAAATTTAGCTCGTAAGCATTGTTCGCCTCGCGATGCAACATCTTTCTATCAAAAAATTTCCGATGTTGGATGCCATGAAATGCAAGAATTTTTAGGCCGTCTGAGTACTGTAGTTGGAAATCAGGGCGCGAAAATAGCTTTAAAGCCCTTAGTTCAACAAACATGCGCAAATATGTTTACTCAATACATGTGTTCCGTACGCTTTGATTATGACGATGAGGAATTTCAAACTATAGTTCGTTGTTTTGACGAAATATTTTGGGAGATTAATCAAGGTTATGCTCTTGATTTTTTACCATGGCTGAGTCCATTTTATACAAAACACATGAAAAAAATAGTGCACTGGTCAGAAACAATCAGAAAATTTATTTTGGAACACATTATTAACGATCGTGAGAGAAATATGGATGATGAAACAACAGAAAAAGATTTTACTGATGCTTTATTAAAAAGTCTCGCAGAGAATGAGGATGTGTCACGAGATACTATTATATATATGTTGGAAGATTTTATAGGGGGACACTCTGCAATTGGAAACCTAGTGATGTTGGCTTTAGCTTATATAGTTAAAAACCCTGAAACGGGAAAGAAAATACAAAAAGAAGTTGACGATGTGCTTGGAAATAATAACAGATTTATTTCTCTTATGGACACTGATAATATGCCATATACATTAGGTACAATTTATGAGGTTTTGCGTTATTGTTCTTCACCGATTGTGCCACATGTAGCTACTGAAGATGTTACAATTGGAGGATTTGGCGTTACTAAAGGTACCATTGTTTTTATTAACAATTATGAGCTAAATACTAGTCCTAAATATTGGATTGAACCAGAAAAATTTAATCCTGGTCGTTTTCTTATTCCACAAAATCCTCCAAAAATCAATCCAATTACAAAAAAAATACAAAGCGTGCAACTTCGAAAAAACATTCCACACTTCCTACCATTTAGTATAGGTAAACGGACATGCATTGGTCAGAATTTGGTGAAAGGCTTCGGATTTATAATGCTTGCAAATATATTGCTCAAATATGATATTAGCTGCCAGGATTTATCACAAATAAAAACATATCCCGCCTGTGTTGCCGTACCTCCAGATACATTTTCTCTCACGCTTAAGCCACGTTCATCATTCACACTATCAAACAACCTAAACTCAACTTAGTCTTAATAGTTTTTTTATAGAATTATAAACCATTACGAAGATGATTTTTATTAAGATTTCTCTTCAAGTTTAATAAATTTCTTTAAAAGATATTTCAATCATTTCATATTGAAAAATAATTTTTATTGTAACATGTAGGAAGAACTTTAAATAAAAATATTATTTAATTTAATGATAAAAATAATAATAATAATAATAATAATATTTGAAAATTATAGGTAATTGAAAATTTAAAATGTATACAAATTTTCTTATTTAGATATACTTATCAAATTTGAAAATTTTATTATATAATTATCGTATTGTTGTCGAAGTATTAATAAGTATTTAATAAAAAAAGCCACATACATTATACAACACATGACTGAAATTTTATAAATAAAAGAAAATAAATACAAGTAAAATATTCAGCACTTTTAATGTTTTTTTATACGTTAAGTTTTAAGTGTTAATATTGATTGTGTCAGAATAACTTCGTGAATCGTTTTTAATTTTAAAGCTCATAAAATTTTACTAAAGCCTTTATATGGGTCAACAGAGGTTCTCTAGAGCACTCAATACGCATGAAAAATATTATTAAATTTTCGCTAGTAAAAATATGAAAGAAAAATAAATAACTCGGCTATTTATGAGCCGATTTCGAAAATTTAAAAAAATAAAAATTCAGGGGAAAAATTATTTTAAATTTTGTTCATATATCCCATAGGAGGTTTAAAATATCGGAAAATCCGTTTTTCAAAAAGTCGAAAAAAATCTTTAACTTATATTGTTATTGCTTTAATAAAATATCGAACAACAACCAGAAGGAAAATAAGGAATAGTAAATATCTCGACTATTTATGAACCAATCAATATACGATATATATATATATATATATATATATATATATATATATATATATATATATATATATATATATATATATATATATATATATATATATATATATATATATATATATATATATATATATATATATATATATATATATATTATATTATATTATATTCTATTATATTATATTATATTATATTATATTATATTATATTATATTATATTATATTATATTATATTATATTATATTATATTATATTATATTATATAAAATGTATGTTATCTTTTATAATATAAGACGGAATATGTTTTGTTTATAAAGTAGCTAATAATACAAAATTTTGCTTTTTTTGAAATGGTTCTATTTTTGTACATGTTAGTTATGCACTTGGAACTAATATTATGCTGAAGTTGCTAGAAGCCTCTATACATTGCAAGGCTAGAAAGCAAAGGGTTAAATTTAATAATGCAAGCCCCTAAATAGGAGATTGAAATTACAACTGCCAAGGTGTGGAAAATTGCTGAACATTTTCGAAGGAGCTCCCAAGATCTAAAAAATTAGAAGTAGCTCAAAGGCAAATTAACCCCTTGATCAGAAATTAAAAAAGCATGTTGTGACAAGGCTTAATTCAACTTATGAAATTTTGAAAAGAAATGTAAAAAAGATGCAGTTATATCTATCTTATCAACAAATTGTCTCCTTTGGATTGAGATATATTTATTGAACATATACAAATACTTAATCCGTTTTATGCGAAATGTGACTCTTTTTAAAGTTACAGTTTTATGTAAGCTTGTGGAAAGTTTCATTTCAGAATGTTCACTGACCAATCCAAAGGTAAAGTAATGGTAATTCATAATTTTAAGAGAAATAATTTTATACTGAAAGCATAAATTATTTCTCCTTGAATTAAAAGGAAGGACTTTAAAAATAGCACTTCATGTGAACAAGCTAAATTATTTGTTTAACTTATAAAAATGTTTATATATTATTCTCTGTACATATACCCAGCAAAAATGTGTAATGGCATTTAATTATATTTCGAAGACAAGAACATAGTTTTGACATTGTATGGAACTAGTTAGGTAACTAGTTATTAATACAGGGCTGTTGCAGAATTCCCTTTCGATCGAAAGTGAAATTCTGTATTCTGCTTCTTTAGAAAAAGTAAAGCGAAAAACGTTGTGAGAATGAAACTACTTTCAGTTTCATAAGTGGAATTGATGTTTTTATGAGTTTTAATTAAATAAAATCATAGAAAATAGAATTAATGAGAAAATCAATTAGTTACAATATTTGTTTTACTTATTTTTTGTTATTTTCTATTAAAGTTGCTCATATTTTGTCTGGAACTAATTGAAAATAACAAAAATATATATTTCCATTTTGATTTAGCCTCTATAGAATTAATAACTCTAGTATTTCTTCCTAAATGCATGTACCTGGAAAGTAAATTATAAATAAAACTCTACCCTGAAAAGCTTCAGTACCGGAAAAGCAAGTGGTTGACAATTGTACTATTGGTGGTATTGTTGTCTTTAGAGGTTTATAGATTTAGTTTTCCTATGACCATTATAAAAACCGCTTTGTTAAGTTTATAATATCTAATACAACAAAAAGTAAATGGTTTTTGAAATAACCCTTTGCCGTCACATCAGGTAGGTTGTGAGAAGATTTTCGCAGATCTTACACTTCTTACTGTTGTTCAGAAGATAAAAGACAATTTACAAAAACAAAATAAATTACAATCGCCATTTGATTTCTCCGAGTATATAAGGAAGTGTCTTTCAGAAGTTGTTTAGAATATATTAAAAAAATTACAAAAACAAAATACAATGTTATTGTCACTTGATCTTCTTGGATTATTCCGAAAGTTGTTTAGAAGATAGATAATTACCAAAAACAAAATACATTACTATTGTCACGTGATATTTAAGAAGTATATAAAGAAGCGACTTCCAGACGTCATTTAAAAGATATTTCAGGAATTATATTATGTATTGCTTTACAATAAGAATTACCTGCTCCCGTTTTCCAACTTTGAATTTTAGACGTTCAGTAAAATTTTACCTTTAGAAATGATAGTGTTATTATTATAAGTGAATAATTATTTTTCTGTAATTAACAACTATGATTAAGATTGTTTTTAATATTTTATATTAAAATATTTTAATTATAACAATACGAAAATAAAATGATTCTCCTTCCGACCATAAAGGAATTAGTTCGAAAATCATAGTTTAACTAGACAGGGAAACAAAATTGAAATCGTAAGTAATTTTGTAACAATCTTTAAAACTTATAGAAGAATTTGAAGAAAAATTTTTCCCAACAGAGGATGATTTTTATTTAACGTTAAAGATATTTTCCGTGATGAATTTCAACTTCTGGAAGATTCTTCTGAGACACTTCCGCAACAAAAAATGTTTGTTTTAAATATATATTATTTAGTTTATATTTATATAAATGACTACAAAAACGAAAGTATGACTTTATATTTACCTACGAAAATTGCTCACTTATATTAAAAATTTGGTGGAGTGATATATTGAAAATAAAATAATCTAGTATATACAATTTTCTTTAGAAAAAATAAATAATAAAATAAAATAAAAAATGCTTTAATATTTGTTCAACTATTAATAAAATATATTTTTTATACGTGGGTCTCTCTTTTGAAGCCTCGCAAAAATCTTACGAACTAAATTTCAACCATATTTCCAAACGTCTCAAATAAATTTCCAGGGTATGAAAAGCTAAGTTAGGGTCCTTGTGTGTTCTGAGGATTGCCGTATTATCAGCAAATGTTGAAATCGTAAGATCATCGTATAAGGGCAAGTCAGACGTGTATATCAAGAAAAGAGTGGGTCCTAGATCACTTCATTACGAAACACCAGCCTTTATATAAAATTTAGCAGTAATAAAGTCTTTACATTTTACCCTGAAATACCGATCATCAAAATAGGATTCTAACAATTTGTGAGTACATGATGGTAACAGTTATTCTTTTAACAAAATTCGTCGTACTATTAGTTGTATTAGATACTCCATAATGCTTCAATGTTATAGGTGAATGGTCAAAAGATAAGTCTTTTGCGATTTCCATTGTTACTGAACACTGATTAATATTTTAAGACAAGCCAAAGATCCGGAATTTTACTAGAATCGGCAGACCAGTAGGTAGGTTGACTAGGGGACACGAAGTTCTTATATAACTGTCTACCTCTGGCAGTTATCAACTTAGAACACCGTTTTTGGCATGTGGCGTTAAAGTCGCCACATGCCAAGAAGTGATCTCCTAGAGCCTCAAAGAATTCTTAGTGATTAAAAACTTCGGCGGGAAATAAATGGAACTTTGAGTTAAGTTTCTAGAAGGATATTTGAGATGATTGGAAGTTACCTGCAAATATTCTTTCGAGAACCCATCAAGTGCGAAATGTTTAAATCTGTTTCTAATTAGTATAACGGTACCTTCATGAACTTTACCATCATGGTGATTAGGACCATAAAATAAATAAAATGAAATTTTAAAATTATACTTATTTGTAAAATCTCTGTCTCTGAGACCATCATCACATCAACTTCATGTCTCCGCTTAAAGAATATTATTTCCAATTTATTTTGGTGTAGACCAGAAACATATTTTAAAATAACTCATTTCGTTAGTTAAGAGGATTTACATCATTTGGTTCTGCGCTCTTAAAAGTTCTTGTATTGTGTTCTGCATGGATGTCATAGATATATTAATATTTTGATTAAGTGTGGAGACAGATTGCGTAGGAGTTTGCATTAAAATTTTCAAACCTCCCGAATATTGGGGAACATTACGATCATGAGAGCTTGCTTTCAAAACGTTGGCATATGAAGCGTTACCAATATTATCGTTATTTGACGGATCAAGTTGTAGGTTTGGATTTACCAAACCCACACTATCTCGTAGGAATAGTAATGACTTGAGAAACAGGTTTTAATTAGAAAGTTCCAAAAGTTGAAGAGACTTTTGGTTTTCTTTTAACTTTTTTAGTAACTATGAAAAAGAAATACATTTTGTATATACCAGTAAAAAATATGAAAAAAAAAAAAAACTAAAAGTCAAGGAAAAATATATAAACTTATTTGCATAGACATATTCACACGCTGGCCTAAAGCAATTCTAATAAAAAATATCCAAGCGGAAACTATATGTAATGCTTTGTACAATGGTATGATTGTACATAAAATAATTTCAGATCGCGGACGACAATTTGGTTCAAATGTTTGTCAAGAATTAGCAAAATTTATCGGTGCATAACATATCACAACAACTTCATACCATCCAAAAAGCAACGGTCTAGTTGAAAGAATGCATCGCACATTAAAAACCGCAAAAACATGTCATAATAGCAATTCCTGGAGAAATATTTTAACCACAGTTCTTCTCGGAATGAGAACTGCTCATAAAGGAGATTTAAAAGCTTCAGCAGCTGAGCTTTTCATTGAATAAAATTAAGACTTTCAGATCAATTTTTTCTGAATCTAAAGATAATAAATTTCAGTCTAATTTTTTATTAAAATTCAACTTAAATTGGTAATAGATAATATTCGCCCAATAAAATAAATACATTTTGTATATAACAGTACAAGAAGTTCCTTAATAGTTTTCACTTAAAAATTTTAATATTTCATTTGTCTCCCAGTATTTTTTTTAATTATGACTTCTAATCTTTTAGGAATGGAATAGGTCACCTTCGATGTAATATTTGCTCCTACTTCTTGTAAAGCCTAAACCAGATCATATTTTATCGAAGTTGACTTTCCCAATCTTTCGAAGTGTTCTCCCAGTTTTTCAATAGGGTTTTATTTAGATTGCAGAGGATTTTCCATCCCCATTGGGACGTTATAGAGGAAGTCCAGCTTAATATTGGTGATCTTATATTTTGGATCTTTCTCCTGTATAATATAATTTCCAGCAGACCCATTTTTTGCTGTCGATATATATTTTGTGGTATCTTTGGGATTTCTCCCTAACTTGAATCTTCTTTTTTGACACACAAATTATTTTAAGAAAATACATTTGAAATAACCCATATTTTGAACTAAACTATTTTATATATAATTTAATATATAAAGATGAGTTTCAAAAACACATACAAAATTAAATGTTATCCCAAAAAACAAGGCTTAAAATACATAATTGAAAAGTGTTAATTATGAAGTAGTAAAACGCAAGGTGAAGTGAAGCGTCGAGGTTTAGGAAATAACGTCCTTAATTCGATTTTTTTATGTACTTAAAATATGAAAATTTAAGAATTGGTAACTTAGTAAATCCAATTTACCCCATAAAACCAAATCGCATTTTTATACCCTTCACATGACTAAGTCCGAAGGGTATATATAAGTTTGTCAAAAGAAATTGATTGAGCTATGACCGTCCGTCTATGTGACGGTTGAAATCAATTTTATGAAGCCGAACTATAGTTAACATATATGATACGTATATCAAATATGTAATTCTTGGTTTTCGAGAACTTTGCTATTGAAATCCAGGGAAATTGGTTCATATTGCTCAGATATTAGCAAAAGGCACCTCAAAGTTTATTAGTTTTTTACAATGTTTTGAAGAAATTATAATAGTAAGAGACCTATATATACCTATCTATCTATCTATCTATCTATCTATCTATCTATCTATCTATCTATCTATCTATCTATCTATCTATCTATCTATCTATCTATCTATCTATCTATCTATCTATCTTTCTATTTATTTATCTATCTATCTATCTATCTATCTATCTATCTATCTATCTATCTATCTATCTATCTATCTATCTACCTATCTACCTATCTATCTATCTATCTATCTATCTATCTATCTATCTATCTATCTATCTATCTATCTATCTATCTATCTATCTATCTATCTATCAATATATCTATCTGTCTATCTATCTATCTATCTATCTATCTATCTATCTATCTATCTATCTATCTATCTACCTGTCTATCTACCTGTCTATCTATCTATCTATCTATTTATCTATCTATCTATCTATCTATCTATCTATCTATCTATCTATCTATCTATCTATCTATCAATCTATCTATCTATCTATCTATCTATCTATCTATCTATCTATCTATCTATCTATCTATTTATCTATCTATCCATCTATCTACCTACCTATCTATCTATCTATCTATCTATCTATCTATCTATCTATCTATCTATCTATCTATCTATTTTTTTATATTGGAGGTGGAAACCTTCAAAAGACACCATATGGTTATGTCGGATTTTTACTGACTAAAACCACCTCCATCGTCAACACCATAAATGTCCCGCGGAACTGCCTTTGAGTATTACTTCGCGGGACTGGTTAGCATTTAAGCTACCTCAATTATCCTGTGCTCTCTTTCTTTCGCCTCTTCTCCTCCAAACCAAACGCAAGGTTTATTTGGGTAATGAACCGGTTAACCGAATTCCAATTACCCTCAGAAGAAATTATTACTCTTATTATGTTATCCGCATCAACACTCGTCGCAGATTCACACTCTAGTGTACGTCTTAGGTTCTCAAATCTGGGGCATCGAAATGCCACATGTTCAGCATCCTCTACTTCCAAGCATATCGGACAGTTTGGAGATTCGTCATATCCTATCTTATACAGATAGCTTCTGTATCCTCCGTGTCCTGAAAGAAATTGAGTTAGGTGGTAGATCACCTCCCCATGTCCACGTTCAATCCACGTTTTTATATCCGGTATTAATCTATGCGTCCATCGCCCTTTCGGAGTACTCTGCCATCTCCTTTGCCAGTTTGCTAATGTTCTGTAGCATTGTTGTTACTTCCTTTCTCTTTTATTGCCTTCAGGATGCTCTCTTTTGTTCTCATATATCCTAAGAACTTCGTCTGCAGCCAGGTCGAAAGGAATAATACTAGCTATTACACAGGTAGCTTCCAGTGAAATTGTTCTGTAACCACAGCATACTCGTAGGCAACTCTGTCTGAAAAGTGATAACACGTTCCTACGTGTTGTATCTCCTGAAGACCGCGCCCAAATAGGCGCTGCATATAACAATATTGACAATGTAACCCTAGAAATCAGTAGCCGTCTACTTTGTCGTGGTCCTCCAACATTGGGCATGATTCTACTAAGTGCACTATTCACTTTGGCAGCCCTATTAAAAGCATACTCCATATGGGCCCAGAAGTTAAGCCTATCGTCAATCATAATGCCCAAGTATTTTATCGCCATGCTTGACTTGATAATCTCCCTTCCAACCTTAATATTTAATATTTCCCTTTTCCTGCGGCTACTTACTAGTACTGCTTCCGTCTTATGATCAGCTAGTTCTAGTCCTGCTTTTTTCAGCCATTCTTTAGTGATCCTTATTGTATCGTTTGTATATATTTCAACCTCGTCAATATATCTTGCACGTACCACGACGGCAATATCGTCAGCAAATCCGACAATCGTAGATTCCTCAGGTATATCCAATTCCAAGATACCATTGTGCATCACGTTCCACAACAACGGTCCAAGAACCGAGCCCTGAGGCACTCCGGCCGAGATCCAGTAGCACCGTGTGCCCTCGTCGGTATCATACCACAGTGTCCTATCCCTAAAGTAGTCGCCGATTATACTCAAATAATCTGGAACCTCTAAGTTTTCGAGAGCCATCATAATATGATTCCAACCTGCACTATTAAATGCATTTTTAATATCTAAAGTTACTATCGCACAGTATCTTCTACGTGAACCTTTTGCCTCTATTGCCTCCCTGGCCATTCTAACAACACTGTCAATTGCATCAATCGTTGATCTAGTCTTTCGGAATCCATACTGCCTCTCTGATAGACCATTTGCTCTCTCCACAGCTGGCAATAATCTATTATATATAATTCTCTCCAAAACTTTCCCTATTGTATCCAGTAAACAAATAGGTCTATAGGATGATGGCTCTCCAATTGTTTTCCCGGGTTTTGGTAGCAGGACTAATTTTTGTTTCTTCCAAATCTTCGGGAATAGACCTCTCCTTAGGCAGTCATTGAACACTTCGGCAAATATTTCTGGTTTTTTCTTTAACGCCATCTTAAGTGCCTTATTTGGCACGTCGTCCATACCTGGAGCTTTTTTATCGCTTATTTTGGGACAAATCTGCAATATCTCATCCGCTGAAACTTCCTCTATGAACTCTCCATTAAGCGCTATGATTTCTCGATGTGTCATCCTTTTTGGAAATAAGGTCTCCACTATTCTTCTGAGGAGTCTTGGGCACGTTAGATGTGGTGACCATTGGCCCCTTAGACGTGACATTACCACGCGATATGCATCTCCCCATGGATTCTGATCGATCTCTCTACATAATTTCTTAAAACTCTCCCTCTTGCTCATCTTTATTGCTTTCTGGAGGTTGCGTCTAGCCCGATGATATGCTTCTTGGAAAACGTTTGCTTCTGATACCGTTATTCTCCTTTGAAAAATCCGTCTTGCTTTTAGACATTCCCTTCGAAGTGTTGCTATTTCCGGGTTCCACCAGTAGTTCGGTTTCCTTTTATCCGATCGAATCCTTCTTGGCATGGAAGCGTCACATGCCTTTTTTAACGTATCTGTAATATATGCGACCTTATCCAGAGTTGCAGTTATCAGCCTTATCCGTTCTACAAATTCTTGCAGGAATACCTCAGGGTCAATCTTGTTCTGCGCCCATCCATTTGTCCGAAGTATTCCTCTAAAGTTCTTCAATTGGGTCCCATATTCCACCGTGAGTATGATTGCCTGATGGTCGCTGTGCGTATAATGATCACTAACGTACCATCTATGACCCTTCGAAAGTATTGGACTCATAAAGGTTAAATCGACTATCGATCCAGTTTCGCCCCTTCGAAAGGTTTGGGATTCTCCCGTGTTACCCAGAACCATGTCTAGTCTCGAAAATGCCTCCATCAGCAGTCGTCCTCTTGTATTAGTTGAATTACATCCCCAGTTGATCGACCAAGCGTTAAAATCTCCGCCTATTATTTTAGGCTCATGTTCGGACGCGTCCTCAACCAGTTTGTCCACGAAAATTCCAAACACCTCCAGCGAGGTGTTTGGTGATATGTAGCAACTGTAGAAGTAGATTCCCTTCAACTTAACTCTTACGAAACCCTCTTGGGGATTCTTCATCGATTTCTCAAAAGCATAGTTTCCACATGTCCATATTGCCGCTTTTCCCGATGTATCCTTTTCCCATACTCCAGTCGCCAAGTCCTTATATTGTTCGCATATTATTGCCAGGTCAATACCCATTTCACGAATTGTCTGACTGAGTAGGTCCTGAGCCGCTGCGCAATGATTCAGATTCAGCTGGATGATCTTCATCTTTTATTAAGGCTAAGTGCTTTCCTAAATACCGGACATTTGCTACTACCCGCTATATGTTCAATTTCTGTCTCCCCGTTGTCGACGCAGAACATACATTTCGGGTTCGCTGTGCAAATCCTTGCAATGTGACCCGCTACACCACATCTACGGCATAGTCTTGATCTGTCTACTGCACTTTTACAATCTCCGGCTATGTGTCCATATTCCAAACACCTAAAACATTTCTTGAGTACTACTGGCTCGCGCACCCTACATACTGTCCATCCGACCTTTATTTTTCCACTTCCAGCACTTTTCGGGCGACTGCATCCGGTAGACAAATTTTTGCTATTTGAGTACCTCCATAGGCTTTGCGAATATTTTTCACCACACTTTCCTCCAAGTTAGTGATTTCAAACTGCTCCTTTAGTGCCATGCAGATATCCTTAGCTGTTGTTATCTCATCCAGATCTCTACACTCGATGAGAGTCTCACTAATTTTAGATCGAATTTCGGCTTCCCCTTCTAAAGTTTTTCCTACCAGTTCGTTGAATTTTCCAGTCTGTTCATTGTTGGTACTCTTCATCTCTAATATCAACTCTCCTTTCTGAGTTCTACGAATTCTCTGAACACTCTCCCCCAGATCCTTCAGAGTTGAGTCTGATTTTATCTTCCTGAGAATATCTGCATATGTAGACTCTCCGTTCGCTGCAATAATCAATGCGTTTGGCCTATTCTTCTTTCTCGGTAACGACTTTCTGCTTTTAACTTTCGTCCATACGGGCAGTGTTGAAATTTCGGAAGCCTTGTTATCAATTGGTACCTCCCTTGGTTCCGTCGATTGTTTTTTCTCTTATTTGGCATCATTCTAGGAATATCCCCACTGAGGTCCCTAGTCCTTTTTATAGTCATTGAGCTACTTTTTGAAACGCCCGGTGACGTTTGAGTTGCCTGCTCCTGTTTCCTAAGGGAATCTTCCTTTTTTTCTTGCAATACATCGGATGCCTCGTTATATGTCACCCTTATTTTTCGAACTTGCTCCTTAATACTGTGGTGTACATTATTCTTCGTTTTTACAAAATCCATCAGGGAAGATATAAGGTCTCCAAGTCGCCTAAATGCGTCAGAGCCGACAGTTTTTCTGCAATTTTCTTCTACTATTTGCTCTGTTTTCCGTTTCGGTGTTCTTGCCGTAAACATACTTTTATTTAAAGGGTTATCTGCTTCACCTGTAGATTCTGCTCCAGTTTGATTTTTTTGATTGATATCCATTATCTTTTCTATTTGGTCCCAACTCAAAGCCGCTATCTCAAATCGTTGTACAGTCGCGTTGTGATCCCATGGTTATCTTTGCAAGCAGTGAGGCCATGCGAGGGTTGACAAGGGGTCCTTATGAGACCAAAAGCCAGAGCCAGATCCGCGTTAATCGGGGAAAAATTACATCCGAACCTGTACCACCAACCTAACGGCGACAATTCTCGAACGTACCTTGAGACCTGCCAAGTTTTATCGGGACGGAGGCAGTTGTGGCATTAGCCTGGAAGCCATTTCCGTAAAATTTCACTCCTATTCCAAACCATTATTTCCAGAAATACCATGATTAAGATCGTTATGGACTTGATCTTAATGCCTTTCAGCAGGGTTTTATTATCTTCTTTTTAAACTTATTCATACGACTAAAGAAACCACGGAGTCGTCACTCTCCAATCCTTACCTCTCTTGAGGGCACTCTTGTGGTGGGATACCTATGTAAGGGCGGTATCCGCTCGCCCTGTTACAGGACTTCACTGAGCACATGTACCCATTTTGGCACGCTCTCCATCCTGCCATAACTAGGGTCCGCGGGGGCGTTACTCCCCGTTATTCTCTCCTGAGAATACCCCGCATCTATCTATGTTATAACATGCTATTAATTGAATTTATTTTATTTTAATAACAACTTCGTCACAAATTATTTTTTAAATAAAAAAATATTGTGGTCGCAATATGTTTGGCAATATTTTTGGCTGTTCATCATTTTATTGTTATTAAACAGTTCGTCATAAAAAACTTTTTTTACTAGGATAAAAAATATTATTTCAATTAACTGACAATTAAATTAGAATAAATATTTTTTTTTACAATTTGTGTTAACTTAGAAAATAAAACATATTTGATTATTTACAAAAAAAAAAAAATAGTTAACTAAAATGAATAAAATTATATAACCAAAGCATTTCAAATAATGGTTACATATTTTTCAAAGATTTAAAGGAATAAAATGAAAGTATATTAAAACATTACATACGAAAATATTTTTATTCAATAACAAAAGAATGCGAACAAACTAATTTGTTATTGAACTAACAATATTTTTTATTGGAATAACAATATTTTAATGACGATCACAATAACTATTGTTATCAATGCAAAATATACAAAGTTATTATTGAAATTAAAATATATTAAGTGGCGATAACAATAAAATAAAAATAGTTATTATTAATGCGAATAAACAAACCTTTTATTACAATAAAAATATTTTTATTGGAACAAACATATTTTTTGGTGATAACATTATTTATTTTCATGAATGCAAAATCCCAAAGTGAAAAAACAAATATTTTGGTTACGATAACAATATCTTGTAACAATGGTATGATGGTTCTTTTGTATGGTTACCGCAAACATATTTTTCTCTGCGTGCGGATATCAACATTTTAAACCATGATATATTAAGATTGAACCATGTTAATATCGTGATTGCGTGTAATATTTAATAAACTCTTTGTTATCAAAATATTTTTTAAAAAATACTTATGAAAAATAGTTCATAATATTATTTCAGAGATCATTCTGGATCGTTTTTTCTTGTTTGAGTGTATTTGAGATAAAATATGCACTTATATTAAAACATATAGCCTTATCATTATTGCAAAAAAAAAGTACATGCTTAACTAATAATTATTCAGATATTATTATACAATTTACGTAAGAAAATGGTTCCAGCTTTTTTGTTTAAGTAATTTAGCAATCAGAAAATGTTGAAATTCTTAGAGGGTATTAGAAGCATTCAATTGGCAGGAAGTTGACATTTGTTTTAATAAATAACTTTTTACAATTATTATTATTCACAAATATCGTTTGGAAAAAAACTGTATAATAAATGTTATTTTCTATGTGTATTTATATTTTTTGAATGTACCCTTTATTGTAATTTTGTGCGCATGATACGGATAATATGAGCAATATTACTAAATTTTCCAACCCTAATGTCCCATAATTTAGTTTTTGTTAATGTGGAATTGAGTTTTTTTAATTTAGTTATAAATTATTATTGTTAAAAGCGTTGATGCAAAGTGATATCAAGAAAATAAATAAAATAATAAAAATATAAAACAAACATGAGAATAGTCATGTAAGATAATAACTAATATATAAATCGATATAAAAATCCTGAAATATTGATCTGTATTTAATTGAACAGTTCTAAATATGTCTCTTTTGGATTGTGGTTATATTGTAAGTTTACATTTCCCTATAAAATAAATTTTATCATAAATATACATTGTAACTTTAAGTTATTGTAGTATTTTATTAAAAAACTAAAAAAAATCCATTATAATTAAATGCTCTAAAATTCGAAATATCAGTAATATCAAGTTACAATTTAAAGTGAAATAATATATTATTTAGTTCTGTTATCACTAAATACTTAAAGTTGATTTTTGTTTAGAAATTAAGTGAATATTCAATTCCTTACACAAAATTATATTTTGCTAATCGCACCAATAACAAATAATTTTTAATGCGTTTTTAATTTGCCGTCATATTTTTTTATAAAAATTTCAAATAAATAAATTATTTTAATGTAATTCTCATTTTATGTAATTTTTAGTGTTTAATTTTTTTCTTTGTTAATACAAAAATAAACCCAGTAAAAAAATTGTAAAAAATATTTGTTCATATTCATTTGTCAGTAAACTGAAAACATTAATTTTGTCATGATAACAATAAAGTTGTCATCAGTCAAACATATTTTTTAAAAATAATTATATTACAGCAACAAAATTTTTGTTCAAATCAACTTAATTCTACAGTTATCGTGTTGACGATAATAATAAACGTTTACCGCGAATATATTTTTTGACGATTTATCAAATCTAAGTGCCAATAAACGTAGATTTTATTCGATCAGTTTGAAGATATTCTTCGAGAGTATTTGGCACCCCTGATTTTATTCTTTGCAAAATTTGTGATAATATAAGAATTAGACTTTAAATTTAATTTGAGGTTTATAATTTATTAACTTCATTATTTTATAAATACGTAAATAATAAACTACTAGGACAGCGCATAACAGATTTGGCTGTTTAGTTGACGAAATGTTAAAACAGGCTAATATTCCTTTACTAAATTTAAATAAATTTAAACGAATTTTTGAATCATGGTTCTATAATTTTTTTAAGGTGAATTTAATTTTGATAAAATATTTTTATTTTTTTATAGGATTGCAGACGTCAAACGGATGGATCGAAAGTTATATTTGACAGTGGTAAGTCAACGTTAATTATTATTCTCAATATTATTATGAATCGTAAAGTTATTACATAAAAATTACCTTAAATATCAAAGATATTTTTATGGAATCAAGTATAATATAATATAATATAATATAATATAATATAATATAATATAATATAATATAATATAATATAATATAATATAATATAATATAATATAATATAATATAATATAATATAATATAATATAATATAATATAATATAATATAATATAATATAATATAATATAATAAAATATAATAAAATATAATAAAATATAATAAAATATAATAAAATATATAATATAATATAATATAATATAATATAATATAATATAATATAATATAATATAATATAATATAATATAATATAATATAATATAATATAATATAATATAATATAATATAATATAATATAATATAATATAATATAATATAATATAATATAATATAATATAATATATAATATAATATAATATATAATATATAATATATAATATATAATATATAATATATAATATATAATATATAATATATAATATATAATATATAATATATAATATATAATATATAATATATAATATATAATATATAATATATAATATATAATATATAATATATAATATATAATATATAATATATAATATATAATATATAATATATAATATAATATAATATAATATAATATAATATAATATAATATAATATAATAATATAATATAATATAATATAATATAATATAATAAATATAATATAATATAATATAATATAATATAATATAATATAATATAATATAATATAATATAATATAATATAATATAATATAATATAATATAATATAATATATATAATATAATATAATAAAATATAATATAATATAATATAATATAATATAATATATATAATATAATATAATATAATATAATATAATATAATATAATATAATATAATATAATATAATATAATATAATATAATATAATATATAATATTATATAATATAATATTATATAATATAATATTATATAATATTATATAATATAATATAATATAATATAATATAATATAATATAATATAATATAATATAATATAATATAATATAATATAATATAATATAATATAATATAATATAATATATATAATATAATATAATATAATATAATATAATATAATATAATATAATATAATATAATATAATATAAATAATATAATAATATAATATAATATAATATAATATAATATAATATAATATAATATAATATAATATAATATAATAAATATAATATAATATAATATAATATAATATAATATAATATAATATAATATAATATAATATAATATAATATAATATAATATAATATAATATAATATAATATAATATAATATAATATAATATAATATAATATAATATAATATAATATAATATAATATAATATAATATAATATAATATAATATAATATAATATAATATAATATAATATAATATATATAATATAATATAATATAATATAATATAATATATATAATATATAATATAATATAATATAATATAATATAATATAATATAATATAATATAATATAATATAATATAATATATATAATATAATATAATATAATATAATATAATATAATATATATAATATAATATATATAATATAATATAATATAATATAATATATATAATATAATATAATATAATATAATATAATATAATATAATATAATATAATATAATATAATATAATATAATATAATATAATATAATATAATATAATATAATATAATATAATATAATATAATATAATATAATATAATATAATATAATAATATAATATAATATAATATAATATAATATAATATAATATAATATAATATAATATAATATAATATATATAATATAATATAATATAATATAATATAATATAATATAATATATATAATATAATATAATATAATATAATATAATATAATATAATATAATATAATATAATATAATATAATATAATATAATATAATATAATATAATATAATATAATATAATATAATATAATATAATATAATATAATATAATATAATATAATATAATATAATATAATATAATATATATAATATAATATAATATAATATAATATAATATAATATAATAAATTTTTGAAATCGTCATATCTAGTTTGTTCTAGTTAATAGCAGACAATTTCTTATGATTGGAGAATCGATTTCAATAATGATTAAGAATCGATTAATTATGTAAAAAACAATTATTTTGAAATTGATTGTACACTGCGAACTTTTTACTGTAATTGAGTCTCAGTTTGATCTAATTTTTTGTTATGCTATTATTGTAACATTTTTTAAAGAAAATGGATTCAAATTTTGTCCTAATTTGGGGACTTTTAAAAACAGCACCTCTTCCAATTTCATATTTTTTTTTGCTATAATATAACGTTATAGAGATACTAATAACCTTTACAAAATACACCTTACGATCATGGAGAGATTTCAAAATAAAATTAAGTGAAAAAAAATTTTCATCACAAAGTTTTTTTCGTGTTATAAGTTATTTATGACATACAGTCTATTATAGTGTTTTTGATATCCTAAAATTAAGGACGATCTGATAATTTAATGCTTTCTTACTTTCTTTTTTTTCATGATTTTTTTAAATTGAATCAAATTGAAGTTAGGCTGTTTTCAAAATTTTTTTAGAGGTCTTTAATCATTCAAATCTGAAAAGGGTTAGGTATGTTAGGAGCACTAAAGTTTTTGAAATGACTTTATAATTTAACTTCATGTAAAAAATCGTGTAAAAATCAAATATGTCTATTAGCGTATTTAAAATATAACGGACATTTAAATGTTCATTACATTTGAGTATAGAAAATAAAAATAATTTCAAACATTATACTCCTCCTATAAATCGACTTTAGATCGCACAATGGGTCAGAATTGGTTTTTTATGAAAATAAATCACGAAGAGTGTAACATTAGAACTTTGACAGTTTGACCTCATAGAGGCTCCATGGCCAAAGTTATAGAGGTGACAAGTGCGAAACAACGTTTAAAATAATTTTTTGAGATTTTAACCATTTTATTAATGCTATAGATTTATTTTTTTCTAATGGGTCAGAGATATATTTATAGACTTTTAATTTGAAGACATAAACTTTATTGGACCATCAGTTTCCGAGGGCGAAAACTAATTCTGAGCTCCTGAGACCTAGAAAAATTACTAATTTTGCCTCAAAATTTTTTATATGAAGAAGAAAGTGATTGATGTCAATAAATTTTAGATTTGAAAATTCTAAAAATTACAATTTGTTATGTCTACAATCTTTTACATTTAAAATACAATACAATCTACTTTTAGGAGTATCCAACGATCCCTTTAAAGAACGGTTGTTTTGGTAAAATTCTTTTTTCTATGATTGGAATTCATTTATCTCCATCAAACCTTTCAAATTTTTTTACAGATTTACTTTTTGACAATTTCAATTACAGTCCATTTTTTGTATGAAAAAAATTTACATTGTTTTCTTAAATTAACAAGTTTTTTAGTAGTTGTAATGAAATTAAGACCTCAGTACTTTAGCACAAGGTTCTGAAGTCATTTTTATTACAACATTTAAAACGAAGATGTTTATTTTTGCAGTTTATAGCAAACGGAACGTTCATCACATATGGGAAGGATGGAGTTTTGTGGTACTTGGAGTGTTAATAATTATTGGATATGGTTGTCGATACAATTTACATGATAACCTACCTAAAGCTTTAGGAAACTTGGATCTACTTCATAATCCACACTCATTTCTAGCAGAAAGAGCTTGGAAGGATTTGAAAATTTTAACAAATTTTGGACCCCGTCCAGTTGGAACATATAGCAATGAGGTTCTAGCCGTCGATTTCCTTAAACGTGAAATATCTTATATTAAGCAATTATCACACAAAAATCAACGTATCGAGTTAGATGTACAGGTAAAAATTTATATTCAAAGATAAAGAATTAAATATCGGCAACTGTAATAATGATGTAATTTTAAAAGATTTATTAAAAAACAATTAAAATTATTAATATAATTAAGATTAGTAAAATTATTAAAACCAATTGGTTAGTCGACTTAAATGTGATCAAACATATGTTCATACCTTATTGAAATATTTAAAAGTATCGTCATCCCATAACCTAAACGGCTAAAGATAGAAATATTATGGTAATAATAAATAATGGTATTGAATTAAAGACAAATTTTTCGAAATAGATATTAATTAACAAAATCGGATTTTTATCTTTTAGTGTATTTAAACTTAAATTATGAAACAAACTATATATTGGTACTTTTCGGATCTTCCGAAGGTACTATTTGAGTTTTTCAGAATTAGAAAAGTATAAAATTATTTAAATTAAAATTATATTAAAATAATTTTATTTTAATATGGAATAATTAATATATGTATGCTGATTTAAAATTGTGAAATTTAAATGTAAATGTTATTACAGGTAGTTAGTGGTACGTATTGGGCCGGTTTTAAGCCATATGGAATGACCACTATATATCGTAATGTCCAGAATGTTGTAGTAAAATTACATGGTCAACATAATTCTAAGAAAGAAAGCATAAATAAAACTGGTAAAGCATTATTGTTAAATTGTCACTTTGATACGGTTGCTGGGAGTTCGGGAGCAAGCGATGATGCAGCAAATTGTGTTGTAATGATAGAGATTCTTAGAGTTTTATCGCGCAGTGAAAGCCGCCTCAAACACTCAGTAATATTTTTATTTAATGGTGCTGAAGAGACCGGTCTTCAAGCAACTCATGGTTTTATAACGAAGCATAAGTGGTCTTCAGAAATCGCTGGTAATTGAAAACATACAATCTCTTGTAAAATAGATGTTAAATTATTTGTATTATATATTAAAAAGCATTTATTAATTTGGAGTCTGTGGGATCTGGAGGAAAAGAACTTCTTTTCCAAAGCAATAGAAACAATTCATGGCTTATACAGGTAATTAATGTTAATTATAATTTTTATGCTAGAGCATAAAATCGCAAATTTATTCATAATATACATTACACCGAAAATCATAGAGGACTTTCAGAATCATGTTATATGAGACCGTATTAGGACGGCCTTTATATTAATAATCGAATATCACAACTTTACTTCCAAATTTTTTATGATTTGATCGAAAAATCTTTAACATACATATAGTTCTTATAATTCTCCATAAAAATACGTTTACACGTGTGGGATATCTCTTACACTTTAAGAAAAAAGAGTAAAATTTTGAACTACTTTTGTTTGTTGTTTTATTTTAGTTTTTTGAAACTGATTGGTTTTCTTCATTTTAAAAAAATTCTAAAATATTGCCTGGATTTTGTACAAATTTCTAAATAATTTTTATGCAAAAATCATATACCTTTGTGGTTTAGAAAAAGTTTTAATATTTTCAATTAGAAATTTAGAAAAAAATGTTTTTTTTATAATATATCATTATAATCATAAAAATATGAAAATTTTCAACATCATTAATGAATTTCTACAAAAAATCCTTTTATTATCAATTTTTTATTACACACAAAAAATTTCCAAGAATTTAACGAATTTTGAAAAGTCTCTAATAGGACATTTCAATTATTATAAGGGCAAATCTGTTAAGAAAAACAATCCTATGTAATATTCAACAATGAGGATTATATACAATGTCATATTCAATGATAAAAGTGAGGAAATACCAGAATTAAAGCCATTCACAGGTTGATTAAAAGGTAACCGTGGAAGTTGAAAGTAATAATAATTTCAATCCTGTACATTGTATGTGTTAGACGTATCAATTGAACCTAACCTAAATTTGTTACGAAAATTCCGAGCTTAGTTCATAATAGTGAAGAAAATTTAAAAAAATTTGAGTTTGAATTGATGTTTATGTTCTTTATTGATGTTTATGTTCTCTCTAGAATTTATTCTTTCAGAGAAATTACAATTGAAAGTGAAATTGTATTTATTTAAATTATTTATTATTTTTTAATTTATTATTATTTATTTATTATTATTATCATTATAACTTTTGTTTTTATAGACAATATTGTAAAATATTTATAATTTATAACATATTTAGGACAGTTTCATTGAACACTTAACTTATAATGAACTATTATAATAGTTCCAATCTTTTTAAAACTGCCTATTAAGCACATTTTACATCCAGACTCTAAGAAAAATTTGATATTCTTTGAAAGTTAGATACACCATATTTTAATTTTTTTTTTATTTTGCAAACATTTATGTAACCTTTCAAAATTTGAAAATTTCGTATTGTATTGCTGTTTTAATTTGTCCGTCAACTATAGAACAACTATTAGAAAGGAAATATATACAGAAAAAATTTATAATTAAAGGATTTTTAATTGGAATTCATTAATGAAGTTAAATTTGTTCATATTTTTATGATTTCAAAGTTATATTTGTTAAACTATACATTGAAAATTGAATGAATAATTTATATTCATAAATATTCATTAAAAGTCTGTAAAACTAATTTTTTGTAGAAGGTTCTATAACCAACTTAGCCTTCAGAAACCATTAAATTTGATCTCATATTTTATTTACGTACATTCAGCAGTTCTGTTAACAACAGAATTGTTTATCAAACAAAAATTCCAACAGTAATTATTTCTTAAAATTCTTAGAAAGGCTATCTTAAGAGCAAAATTCTTATTTAAAATAGATTTCGAAAAATCCTCCAGAAATTAATTAAATTTTTGTTAAATTTTAAAACCAAATACAGTTTTGAAAGCCCTTATAAGGTTTAAATCATCTGGTAATATGATATTTTTTGAAATTTTAAATATAATTTTTTTAAGTGAAAAAGTATTTGGGAAAATTTACATATTTTATTAATACAAAACACTTTAATATAATTCTGTATGTAGATAATTGTAAAAAATATTTCAATATTTTTTCCTTTTTTTGCGAAATTCCCGATTTTGAGCCAACCTATTATATGCAGTTTTTCGTTTGACTTAAATTTACAACGTCATTTAAAATACCTTCTATCCATTTTCCATTTTGTTGAGGACTATAGGAGTCGTGAAATTATGTGTGATATTAATATCTTCTGTTTTTTTCACTTGTGATATCATTTGTATCAGAGTATCTTTTAATTCCGAGTCATGTCGTAAAATACATCAAATTTAAATTTTGTTAAACTATCTCTATATATGCTACTAAATATTAGAAACTTTTTATGAATGCGGAAAAGGCTACAAAAAACTCATTTATATATGTAACATGTACTGTAGCAAATTATCTGCCCCGTCATTTCATAAAAAATGTAAATTAAATAATTTCATTTGATACTGATTGAAGGTACACATGGACACTTACTTCGCTTTTCATGACGGCATTCTTCAAAACAACGGCAGTAATGACAAATGTAATATTTCCTACAATCAAAACTTCTTTAATGCCACAATTCTAAATTCATTTAAATATTAAGTCATCTAAAGACTTTCAATTGTCAGCATCATCCAACTTCATTTATATATTTCAAATGGCCTTGGGAAAGCATAAAGAATTTTATATCTTATATCGTTATTTGAATATTTTATAAGAATGTTAATTTTCAGAGTTTTTAAAAAGAAAATATATCAGATCAAGGTGTAGCTAATATTTAAGTAGAAATGGGTTAATATAAAAATATTTAAATGAATATAAATTTGAAATGTTTATTGAAGGTGGATTTGATAGTAAAATTATAAAGATTAATAATTTGATTTTAGCTCTAAAACAATTCATTTTATAATTATGGCAATGGCCTTTCAAATTTGATTTTTAAGCCGTTTATAATTTCGTAAAAAATTATTTAGTTTTAAAATTTGAGTTGAAACATTTTCTTCATTAATTCATTGAAAATTAAAAATTGTTGTTAGCATTTTAAAAAGAATATCTTTTTATTTAATTCAAATTGTTGGGTTTATGCTTGATATACCATTAAATTTTGAAAGAAAATGGTATTGGTGATTATTATCGCGTTGAATTTGAATTACTCCATTTTGCAATGCTTGTCTTTAAACTTCGTATTTAAGACTTCTAAAGATCCGTCATAAAACTCAAGAATAATCCTAATTTTTCACTTCCAAATAGGCTAACCTAACTTATTTTGTTGATTTGCTAAATTCCATTACTGTTCTCGAATTTTCCTTAATAACTTCTATTAATTATTCCTTTTATTATAATTAACTTTAATTTTCTTTGGCGAATGGCAAATATTGAAGTGAAAAGCTGATGATATAATATTTTATCAACCAGTATTTCACTTTTTTCATTGAAAAATAAGAAGGGACATTAAATTGAAGTTATAGCAAAACATGGGCCGATATTCATCAGATTCCTCATTTAATAATATTTGTTTTGTGATCGGGTTAAGTGTACAAAAGACCAAAAAGCATTTATTTCATACTAATATATATTACTCAAAAAACCATTACCTCAATAGTGATGCTAAACTTAATGGTTATTCGATTTACAATGCCTTCCCTGAATAAACATTTCGATTAACTTTTAAAATTAATTAAATTCAAAAATAAAATATATAAAAGTAAATTCATAAATTAAAAAAAATCTTATTCATAAATTATAAAAAATCTTATACAAAATTCAATTGTTTTATCATGTTCTTGACATAAATTCAGCCTCTGTCCCTCACGGTGCTTTCGTTCTTTGTCTTCTTGAACCCTATGACACCTCTGCATATTGCATAGTAAAAACGTAATTAGTTGTACATCATCTATACTTCCTGCCAAATCGGAATCAAGTCCTTTAGATTTTACTTCGTAAACAGGACCTTTATCAATTGTGCCCTTTAATTATCTCATTACACGTTTCACTACCGACCAATTCCCTGGATTGTTATTAAAACGAATAAGCAAGTTCACAACATAACATTATCTTCTTGTGTTTTGAGCAGCATATTGTTAACAGCCAACAGCTTCCATATAAGGAACATTTTTCATGTCTTCCTTTTTCTTGTTATCGTTCCATTGTCAAGTATTGTTCTTATTATCGACATATGTGTTGTTCCCCCAGAGTATATATACCATTCATCTACGTCGACTTTACTTGACGAAAACAGTGACGATAACAAAATTCTCTCGTTTTAGAGTTATTATTTTATTTTAGAGTTATTTACAGCCAAAACCAGTAAACGGTAGACCTGCTGATATACGTTCGTCGTCAATATTTAAACCAATACTCTTCACTTTCAAGGAAGCAATCCATTTTATTTAGATATTTTTTCATGGAATCAAAGCAGGTCAATTTCAATTGCAACAGTTGTTTCAATAATTCTACTTTTCTGGTCAACCCAGTATCTACAATCGCACGTATTAGATCTTCCCAAGCCTCCTTCGCTGTTGTTGCAGTCACAAAATGTGCAAAATTGTTCGGCTACAACATTAGAGTCTATTCTGCCAGAGCAAGTTCATCTGTGTTTCTTTATATGTTGCAAATTTCAGAAATTTACTTTTAAAGTTGCGACCTATATGACAAACTGATTATATGAAAATTAAATTTCATATAAAAAAGTAAAATTTTGCATATTTTATCCTATAACTTTCTTTCTATTGATACGATTTTCATGTTTTTTGTGTAATTATGAAATACCTATAACCGTATTTTATAGTTAATTACTGTCTAAATCCAATAAATTTTTGTTAGAAACTTTAGAAAAGATTTTTTCGAAAATTCTTAGATAATGGTTTATAAAGTTCTTGCTAATGAGCCAATATAGCTAGTTCTGAATACAGAACTGCTTAGGATAACAATAATTAATATTTCTAAATTTTATTTAATTTAATAATTGAACAAAACCACACTTCATCCTAAGCCATCCCAAGTGAAGCACACTTTTAAAATCAGAGATGGTTCAGAGGCATTATGTCAAATAGGTTTAGTTCTATTGAAGTAATGTATGGCATGAAGCGTAAGGAAATTTTTCTCATTATTTTGTAAAAAATAATTTTAAGTTCAAGAACTACGAGAATCAAATGAAAAAAGAATAACAATAATAAAAAATTGGTTAAGTTTTCAATTATAAAGGTCGATATAGAGTCCGGATCTAAATCTAATTGAAAATGTGTAGTCAGTTTTAAATAACATGGTTTTCATCAGTAGTTTTAACCATGTTTAGGAATGAATTCCAAGTATACAAGCAAAATACAAACCGAATGTATCTCAAAATTTTATGAACTGAAATGCCAAATCAAGCAAATTGGTCATTATTAATTATTTAATTATTATTTAAAAAAAGTAAAGCAAAAAATGGTCATATGTTTAAAGTAAATGAAAATTTCTATTTTTTTTTTCTCAACTATTTATGAGAATATATATAGTGATATTCAAAATTAAAAATATTTTAAAAATTATTGCGGAATTTTTGCTACAAACTATATGTGCAAATATTTTAATATTTATAGATGTATGCTAAATCAGCACCATATCCAAGTGCTCAAGTCGCAGCAGAAGAAATTTTTGATTCAGGTCTTATACCATCGGACACAGATTATAGAGTTTTTAAAAATTTTGGTGGATTGCCAGGACTAGATTTTGCTCATATTATCAATGGACAACGGTATCATACAAAATATGATGCTTTAGACTATTTGCCGAATGGTAGCATACAACATACCGGAAACAATATATTAGAGTTAACGAAAGCATTAGCTGATTCTGAGGATTTTGGAATTGTGCATGTAAGTGTATACTAAGTTCAAATATATAGTTAGTATGTAAATTCCATAAACCACTAAAAAAATAATAAATCTATTTTAAATACTGTTTTATTAAAATATTATTAACAAAACAATATTTTTTACCAATTTTCAGACTGAATTTGATGGCTCATCAGTTTATTATGATATACTTGGGATTTACCTTGTTACATACTCTGGAGACTTTGCAACAGTTTTCAATTATATTATCATTGCTTGTTCAGTCTTACTGCCGTATATGATTTTATCTCGAGCTACAAAAGGAATTAATAAAAAACATTTAAGATATGAAATATTTTTAGGTTTCTTAATTAAAATGATTAGTTTAGTAACATCATGTGGCTGTTGCTATGCCATTGCATATGACTTGGATATAAGGGGAAAACCAATGACATGGTAAGTATAACTCTTAACTTTGTATTTTTATAGTATCGATGAAATAACACATATATATTTGGAATTTGTCTATCCACCTTTATCAGTTGAAAGTTGGTCTGAAAAAAATTTATATCCTCAGGAGTGTCCAAAACAAAGTTACTAATTCGCTTTTGTCAATTAAAATCTATAGTACGATATATAATAATTGAAATATTAATTGTTGTATAGAGCGTAGAGTTATAAACAGGATACGCAGAAGTCGTTTGCCCCTTGCAAATTAATCATCATCTAATACTGCAAATTGCACACAATTTAGCACATAAATGCATCATTTAAAATATATATGCGACATTATTTTTTTACAAAGAAAGTTTCAATTAAAGTGTTATTTTTACAAACCCTATACGATCAATCAAAAATTCACTCTATGTCGAACCATTTTTTTAATTTTATTTTTGTTGTTAGCAGCAGCATTAAATACTTTGTCAGATCTCAAGACAATCTGAACTAAGTTTGTATGTAAATCCTTTTAGTTTCCTGACGTTTCCAAATGCTTATGACTTCAAATGTTCTATATGACCAAGCTCAAAATGCTCTTCAAAGTTCGCCTCAATGATGTTTGTAAGATGCTAGATTATTAGCAGGACGATAAGTCGATGTTTTTCTGCTAAAAAAGATATTGCTACATTTCCCGCAGAAGCGATTTTCTGAAATTTTCGCATTATTCTTTTATAATAACAAAATAAACGAAAAGCATTTGGATGTGGTTTCCATTTTCGTAAAATGCTTCTTATCTATATACCAGTTTTTGTTCAAATTATCTTTGAATAACTTAAAAAAGGTATGTAATGAAACCGTTTTTAACTTCTTCATGATTCCCTTCGTTTTCTTTTCTCATGTAGATAGTGAATTAAGATCAATTGAATACAGTCTGTCCTTAAGGAAGCATTTTGGCAACTTTGAATATTTTTCCACTGTATATCATTTAGCGAAGGAGACAGACAACACTTGAACAGCATAATTCATCACTGACCGACCAATCGTTTAATATTTACCTTATAAGGTCCTTTTGTCCATACTTTTTGTGTGTGTTATGAAACTGTTATTTAACAACTTAATAACAGAGCATTATGTTCTCAATTGATATATAAAAATATTTGTATTCACTTTTATTATTCGATTTTATAAAATCAAAGATCAAAAAAAATCGTCAACTTTTTTTAATAATTATTTTATTATACATCTCTTTTTTAGGTATTCGAACTCTTTTATGTGTATCCCAACGTACTGTTTAGTTACAGTATTTGTACAAAGTATAGCTCATTTAATTTTTAACCGCAATCTAAAAGTAAGTAATTAAAATCAGGAACTGAGATAATTTAATTGATTACTTGCTCTATTTGAAACAGACCCCATTAAGTTTGGCATTACAGACACAAGCTAGGTTAATTGGAACTAGCTTTTTTTGGGGCTTATTAGCAGCAGCATTAACTGGAGCTGGAATACGAACTGCGTATACAATAGTAATACCATTACTAATAACATTAATAATAAATTTAATAATTGGAGCATTAAAGTTAGAAAATAGTAGTAAGTACATTAAGTATTATTTATATTAAGATCGTAATCAAAATCATTTTAAATTTAACATTTATGTTAAATGACTAATCATGAGAACAGTAAAGTATTTTGTCATATTGGTTTATCTGACGAACAATATGAATAAGTGACTGTCTTTGTACCTATGAATGTAATTCATCACTTTGTATTTTTTTGCTATTCTTAAACTTAAAGTATCGCTATATTATTAATACTGTTTATACGTTTTAGTTCGACGCTGGTTATATATTCATTTAGCCGGACAATTTCTAGTGGCTTTATGGACTTTAAACTTTTATAATATGGTTGTCGATGTATTTATTTCGACATCAGGCCGAATTGGTGCAAAAAAGAATCCAGATGTAATGGTGGCTATTATATGTTGTATATTTACATTTCTTACTACCAGTTACTTAACACCGTTGGTTATTCTTTTTAAAAAATGCAAAAACTTCCTTGTTATACTCTTCGCCACTTACATTATAACACGATTTTATATCATCACATTTACACACTATGGTTTTCCCTATACAGATGATAAGAATGGCGATCCCGTGGTTCAAAGACACTATATAACGGTGACACTTTTAAATGATAGCTACTTTTATTTTATTTTACTCAGATTTATTTCATTTCAGCATTCCATCCGAACTTTGTATGACAAAGAGGGTAATATTCGTTACACAGATTCTGGATTTTGGTTTTTAGAAATGGACCGAAATTCACGAAAAACTATTGAAAGTTTAACAATGCCGGAAGAACCAATACCACAGGATGAAAACATTCTATGTAAAAGCGAAGTTTTTTGCGGTTTACCTCTACTTTCTGTTCGTCAACTAATACCGGGGTAAGTTTAAAAGGAAATAATTTTATATCTTAAAAACCTTTCGGTTTTCATGATTGTTAAATATATTAATATTAACATTTTTCACAAATTTTCATGCAATATTAAAATACAGTTTGTCAAATAAATCATTGCAAAGACAGAGAAATATAAAAAATTAAATATTATTTATAAACTCCAACTACAATTTTACAAAACAGAAAAACTAGAGAAAGTGATTTTTAAATCGCTGTGCTTTAAAACAGTGACAGTGATCACAGTATTTCAAAAGAAAACATAAGAATGATTTTTTATTTTTATTAAAAAAATTTAAAATCACGAAAAATAAAAGGGTTCAATAAAAGACTACAGAAGAGATTATTTTCTTGGAATATGGGAGTTTCTATGCTGAGCGCCACCTTTGAGTATGAAACAAAAGAGGAAAGAATGACATTATTAGTAACTGTTATATCATAATTTCAGTCATTGTAGTTATCAGTGATTTATCAATTTCTAATATTCACTATACAAACAATATAATTTTTTTATAAACAAACAAATCGCAAAATCAACTACAACTGCATAAAACCAGAAAAACGCACATATAATACTTATCCGTATATATGTATGAACACAAAATTCTTCTCCCGAATACAAATCATTTACAATCATTAAATTTTGAATTTCATATTTGTTATTCACATTATTTATATATCCCATCACCAAAACTTGGAGTAAATTGAAATTTTCTGCCCGTCTTTAATAATCTAATTTCATTAAAATGACTTTATATTTAGAACTTTTATGAGCTTAAAACCTCATTCCGGGTAAGTTATTTTAATTGACATCGTCCCTGGGCCAAAGTATAATATATAACAAATTTCATCAAGATGTCTTAAAAATTACGATCTGTAGAGTGTTCATAATGTTACTTGGCCCGCCAGACGGATGGACAAACACACGGAAGGATGGAAGTACGGATATCGTTAAATTAATTAAGAAAGTGACTCCGAGTCAAACGGTATAATTAAAGATGTTCGTAACGTCATTTTGTCTGTATGATACAAGTATTAGCACAAACTATACCACCACCTATGTGGTATACGTTATAAAAATTACTAAAATAAATAAACATACACTCGGTATCTGAGAGTACATCAAGACGCAAAGAAAATGTTACAGCACACTTTTACTTTTAAAATAATATAATTAATCTATATATATAATTAATATTAAAGACTGAGGTTAAACAGTAACTCTTGAATTGTACTGTGCCATTTTGTGCCCACAATACGTTTTGGAGAGTATTAGCGTTATTAAATGAAGAAAAACCTCTTCAAAATTATTTTTTTTTTATTTTTTATGACAGTCAACAGTTGGGTTGCGCACCCAATACTACTTTACATATACCTTGTGTTAGTGAAGCGTGGAAAAATAAATTGAATGAATGAAATGCGTTCAAATTAAACCCTGTGAAAAATTTTGTTGCGGAAGTGGCTTAGAAGTGTCATTCAGAAGATGAAATTCATCGCGGAAGATATAGTCCAAGTATCATAAAAATCATCATCAGTCGGGAAAAACTTCTACTTCGATGAGGAACCACTTCTGGAAGTTACTTCCGGAAGAGACATATAAGAATCTTCTGTAAGTGGCTTAAAAGACACTTCTATAAGAGTCTCAGAAGACGGTTCAAAGAAATTTTCAGAAGTCACTTCTTAGACACTGTCTTCTGCTTTATTTTTTACACCCAAAATAAAATGTGCACATTTTATTAAATAAATGTTAATTTGTTACATTAGAAATTTAATAAATAAATAAATGCAAAAATTTAAAATTAATTAACAAATTCTACCTGGAAGTCTTTCATTGTCTCGTCGTAAACTCCACTGACTTTTAAAATCGATAAGTGAAAACTTTAATTAGTAATATTTATAATTAATTAGTAATATTTATAATTAAACTATGATTAATGAACCATTTCCTTTGTGTCCGGAAGGGGAATCATCTTATTTTCAGATTATTACAACTTAATCACAGTTCTTAATTAAAGGAAAATAAGATTAAGACAACTATCATTTCCAAAGGCAAAATATTACTGAACTACTTACTCTTTTTCAAAGTTGAAAAATAGGAGCAGGTAACCTGTTATTCTTGTTTTCTATTATTATACAGAAAATATAGAAAAAACAAGAAAAAAATAAATGAAAACAATCTTTAAGAACTTCCGAAAGACACTTCTTTATATACACCAAGAAGACTTAGTGGCAATAGTAATGTTTCTGGTTTTTTAATTCCTGTAATATCTTCTAAATAACTTCTGGAAGTCGCTTCTTTATATACTTCTTGAAGATCATATGACAATACTAATACAAATACTAATCGTAAATCATCTACTATCTTTTAAACAACAAACTTTTTTATACTCTGAGAAGATCAAGTGGCAACAACATTGTATTTTTTTTAAATTATCTGCTATCTTCTAAATAACTTTTGGAAGACGTTTCCTTATATACTCTAAAAGATCTCGTGGCAATAGTAATGTATTTTGTTTTTGTTTTATACAACATCTGAAGGACTCTTCGTTATATACTTGGAGAATATCAAGTGGCGATTGTAATGTATTTTGTTTTTGTAAATTATCTACTACGCTTCCATTCCAAAAATATAAATTCCACAAAATTCGTCGATAATGTTCACGTTTCTTTTGCAAACATTTCACATTTTTCAAATTAGTATTTTGTGTTATGTTTGGTGAATTAAAAAAATATAGTCCTTGGTAGAGATAAGCAATATTTTCACTACTGTGATTGGTAAATCACTGGTCACTACAGTGACTGAAATTATAAAATAACAGTTACTAATAATATCGTTCTTTCTCTTTTGTTGCATACTCAAATGTATTTGTTTTTATTTTGAGACAGAAAAATTACTTAAATATGGCGCTGAGTACAAATTCAAGATTCATCTAGAATTAAAGTTATCCATTTCCTACGGTACATAGTGTGAACTATATATAGACTCTTTTATTGAACCCTTTTTTCGTAATTTTTAATTTTTTAATAAAAATAAAAAATCATTCTTATGTTTTCTTTTGAAATACTGCGATAACTGTCACTGTTTTAAATAACAGTGGTTTAAAAATCACTTTTACTGGGAACGACATTATTTAAAAATCACGGTATCGCTCACTTCTATTAAAAATATTATATATTCTAAACCTATTAAAACCTAGGAAAAATATGCTAAATTTTGGGAAAAATATGCTAATTTGCGCATATAAAACGCTTGAAAGCTGAAAACATAAAAAATCTCACAAAAATTTTACAATGAACGAAACCGATCATAGAACATAAATACACACATTATTACACATATTGTGTGTAATTTTTATGTTCATGTGTAGCCTATGTGTAATTGAATTGATGTGACTGAGAATATATACAATTTTTCATTCCGTGCGTTACATAAGTAAAGTGCATATAAGATATCATATTCTGAATCGATTTTGCTATGTCCGTTTGATTTAGACATAGTCACGTCAATAAAATCAATTAAATAATATTCTGAAAGATTTTTTATTCAGATATAGACCTATAATTTAGAAATATTAAGAAATTAAAGAAAAAGTTTCTGTAAACAAATAATGGAAAAGCACCACCAAAAGACTTTTATATCCCACTCATAAAATTTCTATTAAATAATAATATTTTTTACAGATTTATAATAATCAAACAAAAACCGGTTAACTGGTTACACTAAGTATTAATGATTTTTGACACGAAAATATTTTATTGTAAATTTTATAGAAAATCCTAATTTGCTGAAAGTGTAGTCCAAAAAAATATGACAAAGCTATTAATCTGTTTATTAGAGATCATACCGTGGAAAAGTGATTTTTAATTCACTGTGACACAATGACAGTGATAGCAGTATTTGAAAGAAAACAAGATTTTTTAAGTTTCTTAAAATGAGTTCAGGAAAAAAACGACAGAGGACATTGCTTTCTTTAAACATGCGAGTCTCTATTAGAGCTCGCACAGTGCGCGGTAGAAAACGGATAATTTTCATATTAGATGAATCGCGAATTTCGTGAAAATATTGCTCATCTCTACCGTTTATAATAAAAAATACCTTCATATTGGAGAAGTTGCATATGAATAAATATGTAATTTTATTCTATGCAGATTAATCCAAAAAAAAAACTCGTTTTATTGAACCAAAGACATTATCAATATTTCTTAAAAACGATTTCAATTACTTGAAATAAGTTTTGAACAACATGATATTGAGTGACTACGGCATATAGCTTCCACAAATCATTTTCATTTTATATAGTTTTCTGCAGTTTTTTTTTCGTTGTCCAATTTAAATTGCGTTGTCCTAAATCTTGATTTACCTTTTTTTTTCTTGGTTATAAATGGGCTAATAACAGAAAATTTTATATAAAAACAGTTTGATAACATAAATTGCTCATTTTTTAAATGTTATGTATGTTTAAATAAAAATTAAAAATGCAAGTGTAATATTTCTTCAAATGTGTAATTTAAGAGCCACCTTACTAAATTCCATGGTGGAAACACTAGTACGAGTTTTTACGATGATAACAACGATTTTTTACGCTTTTGTTTGTATTACGCCTCCTTTTTTGTTTTTAACATTATTTTTTAATAAAAAATGTTGAAAAAAAAAAAAAAAAAAAAAAAAAAAAAATATATATATATATATATATATATATATATATATATATATATATATATATATATATATATATATATATATATATATATATATATATATATATATATATATATATATATATATATATATATATATATACATTCAAGGGGTTTTTGGGTACCTGGTCCAGCACCTATTATAAGAGAAATTGGACATCTTAAGCTAGTATTACATGAGAAGCTTTCATCAAAGCGGCATAGAATGCATTTTATAATTACTGGAAGTTTTTTAATGTCATTAAAAATACGTCCAAAAGAATCGGTGACACTTGAGAGTTGGAACTTAACTCCAGTACTACCTCCGGAGACAGTTTATAACAAACAGAAATGCTATTTTGTAATGATAACTCATGGATTGGAGCATGAGGCACTTAATGTAACATTGACTCTTAAGGTATTATAATATTTTGAAATATTTAATGTTAATTTTACTTTGAATATTATAATTGCAGACTTCTGAAAATGATTTTAAGCGTTCTTTAATTGACGTGACATTAGTCACAAACCATTTTGAATACCATAAGGAACACACAACGATATTTGCGAATATTTTGACAAAACTGCCTAGCTGGTCGTATGCAGTACCATCAGTGGCATCCCTTAAATCATGGACCTTTTGAATTAAATTTAATTCGTAATTCATATTATAGATATACTTATTTAATTAACTTAATTTTATGATAAACTTTTAATAAAATAATAGATATACTGAAGTTTGTATACTCATTTCACTTTCACATTCGATGAACCAAAAATACTGTAAGGAAAGTAGGAAAATTTTAATGCAAAAATAATAAAAAAGGTAAAGCGTCCGAGGTTTACCAAAAAGGAGGACATCTCAGTATTTTGTTTTAAACAAGTTTTTCGGACAGTGTATTTGGTCCTTCTATATAAAGCCAAACAAAAGTGGATCGTTTTATATTAGAATTAAGAATTCAAAAATCGAAAGTTGCATTTTATATTTCAAGGTTCTGCTAATCCTGCTCCAAGTCGATTTTTTACGTCTTTATGTATTTTATAATACGTTCACACATGCGTGCTTTTTTTCTAAAAAAAAAAGATTAAATTTAAAAGGTTTTTTCATATATTTTCAAGCTCAAAAACGTCTCATTGTGTTAAATTATAAAACATATGAAAAACACGATGATTTCCATACAGGGATGATTTTTTTTCGTATTGGAATACTCAGAACTACACTGTGCACCTAATTTTGACAAATAATATAAAATTAAAAATACAATTTTTATCAATTTTTTATTTTGTGTTATTTAAATGTAATAAAATTATTAATTTTTATGAATAGATTGATCCCGTAAGTATTATTTATGTATTAAATAAAATATTTATGAAAAATGACAGATTAAAAAAAAACATCAATTAAAAAAATGTGTGAACGGTGTTCTTTAAAAACATTAATAAACATTTTATGTGACACTGTATCGCATTTATACATGAGAATAAAGCTGACACAAAATTACATTTTATTTCAATTAATTATTGCAGATACTGAAACCCCAACATCATAATATTATATGAATTTTATAGCATGAGATATTTTACAAATAGAACTTGAATATTTCAACTCAGATTTTAAGAGCTCCATTAGTATCAAGATTTCAGACAGTACAGTTGATAATCGATAAGTATAGTTAAATTTTAACGTCATAACAACTTAATAACCTGAACCAGCAGGTTTTGTCATGAAGGTGGATGCTAATAGTGTAGATTGGTGGTATTCTATGCAGTTGCGATATGAGAGACTTAATCTTAATGTAATAGGCATTCTACGTGGAAAATTTAAATTGTATCAACACGAACAGATAAAGAATTATTTTGTGTTAAAGAATAAATAGATTGGTTCACTATATGCGAATGTTTGACTACACGAACGGCCTTTGGTATAACGAATCTAAATCCTCCGTAAGTCTTCCGATAGAGGCGTTTATTCTTTAACACAAAATAATTCTTTATCTGTTCGTGTTGATACAATTTAAATTTTCCAGGTAGAATGCCTATTACATTAAGATTAAGTCTCTCATATCGCAACTGCATAGAATACCACCAATCTACACTATCAGCATCCCCGTCCATGACAAAACCTGCTGGTTCAGGTTCATCAGCAGGTAAATCAGGTGATCTGCTTAAAGCATCAACGTGAGTCATTTTCGATTCACTAATTTGTAATCAAATTCCAATAACATAAACCAAGGAGAAACTTTCTGTTGAAGTTCCTTATAAGCAAATAAATGCGAGAACATTTTATTTATTTCTTATTCATAACTATGACACTTCGCCTCGGTTTCAGAATAATCAGTTAAAATTAAAAACCGGGTGCTACATTCCATCTCCTATAGATTGATGTAGGAATCCTGCTAGCCCTAAACTACCATCAGTAGGCACCTAATGCGCAGCTGTAATGTCTATCAAAAGCTCATTGTTGTGGGTTTTCCCAATAGAAATCGTTTGTTCTGTTTTTCCTTAACAGAACAGAAAGTGGTCTCGTCAAATGTGATTAACGCTGTATATTTTCCGCAAGTCGAGTGTCGTGAAATAACGATTTCCATCAAGCTGGGCGAAATTTGCTTCGATTCGGTGATGTATCCTAACATTAATTTTATTCAGTCGAAAATCGATGTTTTCAATTCTTTTTCTCCACTCAACTTACTCCATTTGCATAGGGAAAATTAGACTTCCGTATGATTTCGTTTTCGAAATGTTCCTTTACAATGGCTGACACAATATGACATTTCACAAATTGTATTCTGTACGGTCTCAAAAATATAGGCTGTAAACTGCTCACTTCAATTTTTATTCTTACCAAATTGCGTTTTCCTAATTCGCCAATGTCTTCGAGATAGTTCAGTACCGCTAGCATTTTTCTTTCTTACTCACTGGTTAATTCTCTTTCGACACAAGAGGTTCCGACCAATAAGTATGTCTTCTTGTATCATGTCACAATATAAAACTCATCTTATATTTTAGCATCATCAAACTATACAAATGCGATCACTTTACCAATACAATCAATGATCCTACCACTCACCAAGGGCAAGGGCTCTAATCCAAAAAGTCAGGATATATCACTTTGATTCCAGTTAATCCAAATCGCGACCTATACCTTCGTATAGGTAGGGAGGGCCGGATTCGGTATTTCGAAAAGCTAACATTTCGAATATCAAAGAAACCGGATTTTTCTCCCCGAATATACGGTTTTATCTAAAAGTGTATTTTTACTGATACTGGATCTGAATCTAAATATCTTAACAGGGACGATTTTCATATAATTCGAACATGAATAAAATAATTTTACTTAAAATGTAAAAAAAAAACCTTATTTGCAACAAATATTATTTTAGAATCAATGAAGTTTTATATAACCCTCCATGATATGTATATATGTGTGAAGTTTCAACAACATTAAGATAGACACATATATTCGAATACAAATTACACATTTTCACACTTAGTTCAATTTTAATCTGATCAATAGTTTTGCAAAAGAGACAAACGATTTTTATCCTAAATTTGAGGTTGACACAGACATCGGTCTTTAACTTCTTTGTTACTAGACCGATTTGGTGGTTTTATAAAGCTAACTGCTTAAAACAATAACAAACAATCTGGGCAACTTGTTTTGACTTCGGATTATTACTGTGGTCTTGAGAATGTTTTCAACAGACAGACGTACATGCCTAAATCGTATATGATATGATGCAAGAATATTTATAATTTATGGGGCTTTAGATGAATCCCACTATCTTCACTTGTAGAGATTTCTAAGAGATTATCAAAAAGTTTTAAGAATTTTTTAAAGGCTTATTTGTTATTAAAATACACATATATGAACTATTTTTAAATAAAACTTTTTTTATTATTATCTGAAAGAAATTTGTCCACAAAATGAGACCATGCCAAAAATACTTCTTGAAATGAATCGACCCAATATTTTGCGGTCCCTTCATTTTTTTACACTAAATAGTACTGACTGGTCATCCCATCGACAAGCGCTCTTCTACAATACGTTTCAAGAGTTGAGAAGGTCAGACTAAAGTTAAAAAATGTTTAAATTTCATTCGGCGGATAAAATACAGGATAGATTTGGCGGGAAAATTACATATGTGTTATTTTTCAAGTTCATACGTTGGAGGAAAAAAATAAAAGACAGAGCCGTACGCGGCGTTGATTTAGATGAAATGAAGGACATTTTAAGTTAGAGTTAATAAATATGAAAGGCGAAAGTATCGACTCTTTCAGCTGGAAACTCATTCTGATCTTTTAAAGAAAGTCCAAAATAAAAATGTTAAAATCAAAAAGAAGAACTAAATCTGTCAAAAATGTTTATATTAAAAAAGCAGAAAACTCTTTTAGAGAAAAGCTATGCGAACTTTTGAAAAAATCAATTGAGAATATCGTGATATAGTTGTACAAAAGAAAGTTTGCGTAGAAAACAAACATCTATGATGTGTTTTTACTGTTTTCAAAATACAAATTTTGAATTTTAGTTAAAAAAAATTTATTAAAGAAAGAATATTTTTTATTTTTCAATCTTGATTTTTTTATCAAAACAATTTTCTTTAATCAATTTAGTTACAAAAAATATATTTTTTTAAGATGAAACTATTCATATCAAATAAAATTAAAAAGATCCAAAAATATGTTTTTTCTTGTTTTACTAACACTATTAAAATATATTAAAAAATGTTTTTCAAGTTCTAATTATTTTTTATTAACGAATTTTATAAAAGAACTGAACAACTTTCTTTATAAAACTCGATATTTAAAAAAGCAAGGTCAAAAATGGGTTAAAAATTTATTTTGACTTGAATATCTCTGAAACTAAAAGCGATAACCTACAAATGTAAATAAATAGAAATAACTTGAGCTTCTCCAAATCAATTGTAAAACACCTTAGGAATGTTCATGAGAACATTATAAGGAGTATATATATGTGAATTTTCTTTTTAATCAAATCATAAATGAAGGTGAACAGTTTTTGTAGGTCCTTTCCCCAACTCTAGGGTTCTCTAGGAACATCTCGTTCTAGAATATCCACATGAAGTTTCGTTAAAAAATATTCAATATTTCCAAACATAAAGAATTATATCCAAAAATAATGCGTACTCCTGTGTAATGTGAAAAAATTAATAAAAAGTGCTCAAAAATATATATCATTTATTAGAAGTTTAACAAACAAAAAATTTGTCAAATATGTTCACTAAACAAAAATTATAATTTTTAATAAACAAATAAATCGCAAAAAAACAACAAAAAAGGCACAAAAAAAGATTATTATATTCAAATATAATTCTCATATGTATTTATGTATATACACAAAAATTTTCATTGCATTGTATTGCACTGTATTGTATAAATCGTGAGAGTGTATTAAATGAGAGCGAAAATGCGGGTTATAGTGTTGGAACCCGTCATAAGCAAATTTGCTTCTACATGAAGCGCGTTCTATACAAATTATATTAATAAATAAAACAAAATTTAACGAAAATCATTAGAACATCTTCTCGTTGGTTAACTTTATTTCCTCGTCTCTTTAGTTAAAATCAGTCAAACAATTCACTTTCAATTATTTTCTATAAAAAATATTTTAAATTCGACTAGACGTTTGTTTGTACGCATATACAATTATTTTAACAAAATTAAAATTTACTGTAAAACTAAGAAAAAATAAAATAATATTAATATTTTAAGTCATTAACACTGGAAAACTGTGTTTCTTTTTCATGCATTTTGGAAAGAAGAATGCCCAAAGATTTTCTAAACGATTGCAGTCGTGACTTCAAGCTGGCCAGTCGAAAGCATTAATATTTTTTCGAAAACTTAGCTTTGTTGAGCCTAGATACATGAACTGTATTTTTTTTTTTTAATTGTTATTCATCTAATTGGGTCTGCTAGTAGCTCTGTGTACGTTTCTGAATTCATTTTGGTAGATAACAAGTAAATTGGTATTTTAATATCGTAGGAAAAAGCTCCCCACTTCGTAACTCACACCGAAATTTCCCTACGTCTTACTGCGTCAAGTTTCTTTGATCGTGTCAATAGAAACTGTAGCAGTCGGCATCGTCCAATTGAACTTCTTTTCATCAGAAACAAATATTTTGTTCCACTTGTCTTTTCAATACATGTGACATTTGGCAAAGTCCAAACGACGTTCCTCATGAAGTGAGGAGAGACGAGGCTTTGGCTTGAGTTTTATGGTTCAGGAAGTTACTGCAAGTTAAAGTTTATCTTTGATTTCTCTGCAGAAAAGGTGATTTTTAAGGCTTCATGTCGTATTTAACGCAATGATAGTTAATTATTGCCTTTAGTTTTTTATTTCTTTTATTCAATAATTCTAGCAATTTTTCGATTTCAGGATATCTATTAAATTCCTTTCCGTTTCATTTAAAGGTTTTGCTGAGCCCATCTATATATATAAAAATGAATCTGTGTTTGGGACTTAAAGACCAGGGGGAGAGATACAAAGCAAATATTGAATACAAATATAATATAATATAAAGAAATAAAGAGTTATAATGGGGAGAATTTAAAATTTGGTCTCAATAATTTTTTCAAGGAACTTTTACATCTATAACGATTATCGAATATGGAAAGAACTGTAGCAGCGAGCATTCCCAATTGCTTTCATAAGAAAACAGTTTTATTGGACAAAATATTAGGTTAGGACAAAGAAAGGGGTAGCCTTCGTGCAGGATATTTGGTAAAATGCCCGTTGCATGAAATTTCTTTTAATACATGTCGTGATTTTTAGTCACACACATGTATCACAGAATTTTATGATTAATGCGAATACCACCGACTAAATGTTATATTTTGGATATCATTAATAAATTTACAAAATTTTAATCATTATTTTAAAATAATGATTTCGAAATTTCTGAATTATAATTTTATATAGAATTCCCAGAGGGCCATGAGCAGACTTATAAAACTTGTAACTTCATCATATCTTCACATTTATATTTCCACAAATTGGATGATGAATTGTATTCTGATTGAAAGATTTTAATTTTAAAGACCTATCGACATTTTTAAGAGCTACCAATACTTTGTCTTGATAGCATCTTTTAATGCTGAGTGCTAGTTGGTTATGAGTTCGTTTGAAATTTAATTAATAGATTTTCTTTGAATATGAGGTATAAGGGTTTGTTTTAAATCTATTAAATTTTATTCTCGTTTATTTTTAATTTAAAGATGTTAAAATTTTTGTTATTTTGAAGTTCTCAAGTTTGCAGCTCAGTTCCAACGGCTTTTCATCTGCAAAAGATCCATTCAGCCTTATTATGAGTGTTGTTCTCATATTAATTTTCTGTCGAAAATGACAGAACTATGATTGTCGAAAATTTTACAATATTAATATTAACAATTTTTTTACAAATTTCGGTATCGTGAGCGAAAATTAATCAGAGTTTTCGATAAAATTTTTAAATTAAAATTATTAATACTAAACACTATTAGAATAATAATGAAATAAAATAGAAGAATTAATTAACAGTTTTGGGCATCCACAAATGTATGATTAAAAAACATTATCATCATTGGAAGAAGTTAAATCAATTCCAGCAGCTTTATCATACCATCCCCATCCCATATTGGTATAGTATATGCAAAATTTGTGATACAGCACTTGTATATGGACATCCAAAAAGAACATTTTGTACTCTGTTCATATTTCCTATTTTTTATTATATAACAACACCTACAAATACATTGAAATTTGTAGGTGTTGTTTTAATTAATTTCATACTAAGCATGTGCGTGGACTATCTATTTTTAACCTTAGGAATAACAGTTGAAATTAAATATAATCAGCAAATTGAATAAGTGACACAAATTTTACAAACTTGACCATTTTTTTGTCCGATGTCAATAAGGATCCTAAGCACATAAGGCAATGTAGTTTTTTTTTTTTTTTTTTGTTATAATTTAATTTTTTATGATAGTGGTTTTTTTAATATAGAATATTCACTATATTCGTTCACAGAAATTTTAAACATACAATCAAATTTTAACAGTGAAATTAAAGAAATAGGAAAAAATAATTTTACGTTAAATATGGCATCATAAAGTTTCAATTGATTCTTTGATTGTATCAATCCCGTTTTGTGTGCAATTCTTATTTTCTTTTAGAAACTGAAACCTTATTGGTCTGCAGTATAACGTATTATATAAATTTAAACTAGAATAAATACATTTTTTTGTTGTCTACTTCACAAATGTGTGGAACAATACTTTAATATCACGGTAGAATTTGAATAGAGCTATTTTCAATTTTATGTATTTATTTTTATTCAAACCCAACTTAAGCGTTAGTGCTATCGACTCATTTACTTCTCTAAGCACTGTCAAATGGTTATGAGATGGTAAGCTATACCTGTTTGTATTATGTTGATTGTTTTTTAATATTCCAATGTTTCACTCAATTTAAAAATTAATTTTTAATGAAAAAATTATTAATATTTGACCTTAAATAAAGTCTATAAATTAAAAATATTATTCTAAAATTTGAATATAATATGAAAAACTTGCCCAAAAAACTAATAAAAATATAGAAATATAAATATATATTTTGACTTTAACTTAACTCTTATTGCTTTTCATTTTCAGATAAACCAATAAATATACATCCTTAAGATTTGTTGGAAAATATATTATATTAAATAATATTGCTGATGTACTTAAATATAATGTTTAGATTAAACAAATACACATAATGTATCTGTTTACTTTCTTGCTGAATACAAAAATGTTAATTTAATTCATCTACAAACTGAGACACAATTTCAGCTAATAAATTATCTTCATCAATTTCTTCATTGTTAATAACAGTTATGATTTCTGCACGATTAGTTTCTTGTTCTTTTATGACAACTTTCTCATTATATAATTTTTGTTTTTTTGTTATTGGTTCATCTCCACATTCTGCTTCCAATTCACTTATTACAATTTGTTTATTATCTTGATTTTGTTTTTTTGCAATTGTTTCATAAATTTTATTATCTACATTTGAGTTATCTTCTACAGCTGCGGTAGTTTCCACGTCGTCTTCGACACGCAAAACAAATTCAGGCGATTTCGAAATATTGTCGACTTTATTTGCTTCTTTAAGTAATGCATCTTTATCACTAAATTGTTCTTGAATAGATTCCAAATCATTGTTTTCAATTAGAGATTCTTTTTTATTTCCATTTTGAACTAAAGCACTATTTTCAGTTGCTGTTTCGCTAACAGTTTCCTTTTCATTATTGTTCCCAATTTCATAATTTTTTATGTTAGAATCTAAATTCTTTAAAAGTTCTGAACTTTCATTGGATTCTTCATTTTCACTTTCAGTGATATTACCAAATAAATTTCTTCCAAACTCTTGCAGTACATTTTTCTGACCCATTTTGATAAATGTATTCCGTATATCACGTTCTTCAATTGTAAATAGAAGACTTTCTTTTTGAGGATGAATTAGTTTTTCAAGATTTTTAGCCAACAAAAGGCAATGATTTCTTACTTTTATACTAACATCTTGTGAGCAAGCAGTCTGTATAATAGTCATTGCCATTTCAGTAGGAGGTGGACACAAATAATGTGGAGTCATAATTATAGTAAATAGTACATTATAAATTTCAATACGACAATTTGTATTACTATACAAATGGTCAGATTTGAGAGGAAGCTCATAAAATGTGGCACAAATTTTTATTATTTTTGTTTGCATCATCTGTAAGAAATCATATCTTAAATTGTATAAATAATCGTAAAAAAGAAATATATCTATATATATATTTTTTTTACTTATATATATTATATATATATATATATATATATATATATATATATATATATATATATATATATATATATATATATATATATATATATATATATATATATATATATATATATATATATATATATATATATATATATATATATATAATGTTTAAACTATGCCTTACCTTTACCAGATTAGGTTTAATAAAAGTTGATATGGACAAAAGAACCTGTTGCAAACAACACAGTGCAGAAACACACAATTCCTTTATCCCATTTTCTACGACTATTTCTTTTCGGATGTTATTAGCAGAATAACTTTGTGTCATATTAGATCTGTCATTTTCATAATTATAAAGATGCCGTCTAGCCTTTTTAGACATATGTTTTCGAGCACCACTCAGTACCTAAAAATATGTATTTTCAATTAACATTTATACATATATATATATATATATATATATATATATATATATATATATATATATATATATATATATATATATATATATATATATATATATATATATATATATATATATATATATATATATATATATATATATATATATATATATATATATATATATATATATATATATTTACCTTCAATATAAATTCATTTTGAGTTGGAGTTACATCGCTGAGAATTTCTTGAAATAACTGTTCAACTATAGTTTCACATCGATTACCACTATTAAATATATTACACCATAATGATAAACTTTCATAAATCCTCATTCGTAGAATTCTGAAGGAAAATATGAAAACATTCCCATTTATAAATTTAAATATTAAATTATATTTCTTGTTAGAAATATTTATTTACAGTTTATTTATACTTCATCTGTTATCAAAAAGGATATGGAATTTTCAATATATATATTTCTTTAAATAAATCAGTTGTGCTTTAAAAATAGATCAGTTTGTGAAAAATAAACCTGTTTGTTTTGTTTTACTTACAATAACAATTTATGATTCTCATTGGCATTTTTAATTGAGGTCCATCTTAAAGCATCGATTATAAGTCCTAATATAACATCAGAATGTGGTTGCAAATGACCTCGTAATCTAAAAAACATATTGCTTATATTTAAAGTATAGTTAGTATAAAATATGCAGATAATTTACATCAATAATGTCACATTTAGCAATTCCAACAAATCAACATGTAACTTTGGCAATAGTAAATTCAGTGCAATGTTGTCTGCAATAGGATTTTGCTCTAGTATAATACAGTTTACTCCCAAACCTCTTATTATAACGTTTAATATTTTCTTTACTAAGATAGGTTTCTCCATTGGAAAAGGTTCTCTATAACAAAAAAATTATATTAATGATAACTTTAAAGTTCTACAGACTTAAAATTACCTTAAGGCAATAATTAGATATTTAATTAAGTTGCGACATCGGATATACAATTGTGCCGCTTTTTTTACAGGATCAAATAGATCAAATTGTTTTGTTTCCTTTTCCCATGGTAGAAGTTCTTGTTCGATATTCCCTTCATACATGTCTGTGCAATTAGCAAACATTTCATTAAATACAACATGAATGCCTCCTAATAGTTGAAGCTGATAGTTTTTCCATTGCGTTTTGTGATTTATACCTTGTACTGCACCTCCTTTTATTTGTTGAAGCAAATGTAAACATTTACCACAATTTTTAACAATTTCGACTTCAACATGGTCTACATATTTCCACAGGTATCGTTCTATGATACCCCTTGATGGGCCGCTAGAACCGGGATACGTTCGTAAACATATTTCAATGCAATTCAAGGCATATTTCGCAAAATGCATCGAAGCACTTGTGAGTATTTCATATACTTTTGCAATATGTGTACTTGTAAACGATTTTGCCAACTCTGAAGACTGTTGGGACCTTTTTATAAGTTTACCTATAATTATATTTAATAAACATTATTTAAAAAAGTATTTCCCATCGGACGCTTGCCACCAGGAAGGCATATGGTAGGCTGTGTTTGTTAAGAAAATTTCATTATAATGACCATTCCAAGAAAATCTAAAAGTTCTAATAGACCCTCTAAAATAAGAAAACTTTTAGATCAAGATGGTTTCTGAAAGTGTCGAGTTAGTTTGATCTAGTCAGAGTCATACTCAAGGGAAATGGCCGAAGAACAACGAAGATAACAAAGGGGAACCCAGATAACAAATGGAGATAAAAAGAAATAGTGAACAGAAAATAAATCGTATTTTGTCTCTCCTGACAGAAGCGCCCAAGACTCCAGAATTTCATAATGATGTAGGTGGGCAACTCCTTAAATAAAACAGAGTTACTATAATGCTAAAATTAATAGGGAATTTGCATCAACCAATGACTTCTTTGTTATCACCATGGTCCATGAATTATATATAATCTGTAAATTACGGTTCTCCAGATGGAGAATCTTTTCATTTGCAAATGCGAAAATTAATAACTTTATATCTGATAATTATGTCGAGATCGTGCGATTAGCGGACTAATTATTTTTTAGGGTGCACGACATTTAATTCTATCTCAAAGTAATCTTCCTCTGATAATAATTGAAATTGCTAAAACTACTGACCGCTTGCTTTTTCGAAATTCGTTATCACTTCTCCGTTATTATGTAGATATGTTCATGAAAATGTGTCAATGACAATAATATATAATTGTTTAACGTCAAAACATGTTTTTTTCAAATTTCACGGACGAAATAAGTTCTAAGCACTTCACCGATGCATTATTGAAACATATTGAGCACAAGCTAATTGCACCCTGATTCTTTCTGTCATCAATTCCTCAAAGCGTACTTACCCAAAACTTCAAAAATAAGCGAGGAATATAACTGTAACTCTTGTTGATTGCATGCCTTCAATATTAATGTTGTCCACAAATTTGATTTTTTTTCAAGCACATCAAGAGAACATTGATCCAAAAATTTATTTAGCAAACGTAAACCCAATTGTCGAGATGCAGATTTAGTTAATAAGGAACTGATATTTTGTTCAACATGTTCAACTCCTTCATTGGACTAATAATTATACTGTACAAATAATTTATTGAGATAAAATGTACATTTCTCATACCTGCGACCAAAATTTTTTATGATCCTCTAAGCCATCTAGATAAATATTCAAAACGCTTACATTTGAAGATAATATCCCTTGAAAAATTGACGAAAAATTGTCCATTACCAAAGTTTCTTTAATATAGTCGGCACAACAATAAAAACAAATTAAGTATATAAGACATGTGCGTTAAATAGCAGAGATCTTCGCCAAACAAAAAAAATTATAACGTCGGCTTTTTATAAAAATCACGGCGGCGCAAAAGGTGCTGCCGTGACATTTGATAATTTATTTGTCGTGAAAATAGTGTTTCGACCAGAGTACGAAAATGAACAAAATGAAAGTTTAGCTCTTATTTTCATCTTTACTGTAAATTCAACAGAAAAAATATAAACAATGAGTGCGATTTTGTTATGGTATAAAAATACGGTATACGTAAATGAACAGCTGATTTTTCTCAATTGATCACAATTGTCAAATTGTTTTTGTAATTAGTACAATATTTTTGTTAACAAACTGTAATTTGAAAAACTAAAATCACGAAGAATTGTGTACATTGAATTGAACGGATTTTTTAAATCGTTCTTTTGAAAAAATAAACAGGCAAAAAATTTCAATTTTTATAATTTGTTTTATTTTAAATCAGAATTATATCATTGTCAACCTCGGAAAATTTTCGATCAGGGGATCTGTGTAGAACCGGCTAGTATAAACAAAACCCAGAAAAGCTTTTAAGATTGTTCAAAATTAGTTAATTTCAGAACCCGATTTAAATATTCACAATAGGGAATCCAATAAGTATTAAAGTCAACAGGAAATCCAATAGGGTAGCGTGTTTCTCTAGTGTTCGTTAATATTGTAAAATTTTGTGAAAAGGGTCGTAGGGGAAATATGTTTATTTTGTGTTAAATCTAGCCTTCTCTTAGGTTTAGGATATAATCGTTTGTCCCGCGTAAATGATGCCTTATTTAAATCTAAGTCCGATCCTTTGTTTTGTCTTCTTTTGTGTCAATTTTGTGTAATTTTATGATAGTATTAGGTTTAAATTATTAAATTTATAATAATACCAATCGAAGGACAAAAAAATATCGATTATTTCTATAAGAGGAATACGAAGTAAGACAAAAAAAATCTAATTTTGGAATTGAAAAAAGAAACTAGAAAGAAAAACGTAAAAAGAATATATAGTTATAAGATAAAATTAGGAATAGTTTTTAGAAAATTCATAATTTTAAAAAAGTTTGTTTTGTAATCCAAAATGAGTCGGTAAGATAATTAATATGGGGTTGTTGCAATGTGGTAAGTGGAACTTGAGGAGGTGAACAATTTTTGGGATCACGTAGAATAAATTGAGAAATCATGATCAATAGGGCGATAAATTGAGAAATCATGATCAATAGGATAGGGCGCTAGAGGACTCTATCTTTCACCCATTCCTGATATGGAAATTTAGAGAAATAGTAGATTTTAGTTGTTATTTTTGTGTACCTAATTTTGAAACACCCTTTGGAACTAAAGTGAAGGAATGAAAACGCTCTTGAGAATTATGAGAGCTATAATATTTATCTATCTAGTGCCAGTAAAGAGGATTTTATAAATGGCGCCCACTCAAAAGTTCTTATTGTTCCTGGACAATAATTTATTGAAGTGTACATAAAATCTAAGCACAGCCTCATAGCCCAGTAAAATAATTTCAATAGCCCAATATATTTTAATTCCAGAATAGATAATTGTCGAAACAGTTTTAAGAAGCCGGAAGATATTAGTACGAAGGGAAAATATATTTATACATTTCATTGTTTTAAATGAGAAAATATATCAGGAAATGTTATTTTAAATTTAGTTAAAAAAACAGAAATCTCCATAGCATCACCATTATTATTAAAATCCCCTTATTACATAAAAAGAGAAATTTAATTATTCAGAACGAGAAAGTAGATCCATAGTTTTACTTTTTATGAGATTATTTTTGCAATGAACGATAAGTGAATTGATAGTTATACAATACTAGTTAAGCAAATTTAAGAGTTCACCACGAAAATATGGAAAAAGAGTTCAGCTCAAGAGGAAAGAATCATGAAGTGCTTCCGTTTTACCATCCATACCCAAGCAGATGAATATTTGGAAAGACTTCGATATATCAGAAGAGACTTCAATTTGTCAGGTACAACCTGTAAGGGAAATTCAGTACCAATAATTGGAAACAATGCCAGAAGTGTACCCATTATAAATCTGAATTTGGAGCAGAATATTCCTACGAATGTTAAAGATTTAGTAGCATTTATGATACAGAAGACTTTAGAAGATAAGATTGAGAAAATGGTACAGTAACGGAAAAGTCACAAACTTTTTCTAACACACTTGCTGGAAACGAAACGGTTATACCGAATGTATCTTCTTCGAATACAGGAAATCAAATGAAGACGAGTAGTATATATATATAGAGAATCATAGCAACAAAATTACTTTAACATAAATGACCAAATATGACGTTTGAAAATACCTTCACCCGAAATTGTGATCTATTGACAGCAAATTCAATTTGTCCACAAATAACAAGTAATGTTAACAACATGCAGTTTCCTTGAAAAAAATACAATTAGAGTAAACATATTTGTAATTGTTTACGACGAAATTACGAAAGGTAAATCTGTCTTCTACAGAAGAACATTTTCAAATAAAATATAACATACCTTGGAAGTATTACGAGACTTTTATCTTCTTGTATCCAGAACCACAAGTTTATTAAAAACCACTGCGTATTCGACTTACAAAGTCTAAAAGCTGTTTTAATAAGTCGTTTGTGTACTTTCAGGAAATCTGTAAATTACGCTCGTGATAAATACAACGAATTCCTAAAAATGATATGATAAGGATTTTAAAAAGACATATAAAAGAAAGAATAGAAAAAAGTGTTTACCTCATGTCCATATCTTCGGTTAAGCATCTAAGGATTGAATATAACGAAGCAGAAATAAATTTTGTTCGGAAATATCCAAGATACCCTTAGCATCAACAACATCCAAATTGTGCCATAAGCAAATTATTGAAATATATTTTGATGTTGAAAAACCAGATAACAAGAGCGAAAGAATGCGAAGAAATCGAAACCATTCAAGAAAAAACTTTCGTGTTTTTAGGAGTGTCCCTCATCTGAGAGAAATATTTTTGCTATCGTTGCAGAAAACCAAACGTAATAACATCAAATTGTCCAATATATTAACAGGAAAACTCGAAAAGAGGCGAGAAAATTGCAGAGATTTCTCGTTTTGAAAAAAATTCCAAACTAACTAGTAGAACCTAAGCAATTTGAGCCTGCAATAGAAACGAGAAATCAATTTCGGAACACTTAATAATTATTAGACATTATGTAAGAATCATAAAGCGAACTTTTAATACCGAACTATTTCCTAAACAAATTCCATTACAGATTTAATAATTCGAGCAAAACAGGGAGTTTCTTTAAAAGGCCTGGACACAGGCGTCTCGTGAGGAAAAGGCTTCAGAGAACTCATTTAGGAAATAAACCTAAATATTCTTCCAATTTTCACTTACATAAAAACCAGTAGTCAACGACATAGAGTGCTGGAAAATTTGTCGATTAAATATAAAGATCAGGAACACTCCATGCTACTATATCTCTGTTCTTAGTTATTGATTTTTGTCAAGAATTTGAGTTGTTAAATATAAGTGAAATTAATATTCAAGACATAAAACAAGATCTAATAAAAGATTTTTGTGAATACCGGTTAAGACCCGCTGAACTAGATGAAATACTAGTTCCGAATGGTAGGGGCTGTACTTTTTAAAGAAAGACATTTTCCAATTTCCAAAATCAATTATTATGAGCAATACAGGAGACAGCAGAGTCACAGACATTATCTTAACATACGAAAATAGCATCTCAGGGCCTCCAGATATCTGAATAATATGACGATAAAGGCATCCTGTACTATTCTCCAGTAGAGATAAACACATGATAAGGATGTACAGGTCGTCAGATTATATGGTTTGACCAGTCCTGTCCTTGGATTGCCAAAACCAATCCTACCACTTTAAATTAATAGCACCTTTGAGATATATACTAACTGGTTGATCTTTATATGAGGGTGTGATTGACACCTGTGTCTTGAGAGACAATCACATCCAGTCTTTCTTTTTTTCATCTTTTTTCATTTACAGGACTCCAATCCTCCTTAAATTGGAAGAAGGGATTACAGTGGACTATCATGGTCTCTGGGTTAATGTGTGCACATAGAATATATGCATACTACCCTTTCCTACCTACCCGCATCTATTGTAGATCAGTAATGAATCATAGTGCTCTAGTGTAGCCTCCTTCGCTGATTGATATCTACAGCGTATCAATAATAAAAGTTGTCAAAAAACAGTAACAGGATCTATACTATGTTCTCAGTGCCTAAATTCGCCCCTCACTGACCATTGATCACAATCTATTGCGAAATACAAGAATAGTACTGGCTCAACTGATATTGAGATGGATCAATTCTACGCACTGTGTGTATGAGCCAAAAGCCACATGATATACGACATCTGTGTAACTGCTAAGCCAATCCTACCTCTCTCAATTAATAAAACCTGTGGACTTATCCAATTACAGTTGCATTATTACATGGTTTTAGCCTCTAACCTTTTTATAGTTGTTATAAAAACTGTTGAACCTGAGACGTGCAGATACTAAATGAGTATAATTTTGTTTTTATTTAAATTCAATATTTACATAAAATTTAATAATACTTTAATACTAAAAAATCTAATAATTAAGAGAATATTAAAAATTTCCAATTATGATAGATTCACTTTTAATATCGCAAAACAACTAATATTAAAATAAATAACTATTGCTTCCACCCGACTAATGATCTCATGATTTTTATGTTTACATTTTTTTTCAATTTCTGAAAAACTTTCTATGTAAGAATACCCCACAAAATTATAAACAAGAGAATTTTATGATGCCATCCTTATTGAAATCCTCCAGGAAGTTTTCCTTTCAAAGAAATGATCCCATACCAAAGTTTCCGTTTATTCGAACTATTTTATACTTAATCATTCTTAATACCCTTATTTCATTACAACTTTTAACACAAGCATTATTTAATCCTTTTTTGATCAGACAATTGAAAAAATGTTAATATAATTAAAACGAGTACTAAAAGTACTAAAATTTTTAATAAAACCCCAGTTGGTCCTACAAGAAGTTGGCCAAGCTTTAAAGTGCCTGCGGTCAATGTTATTAAACATTAGCGGGAGTACTTGTCTGTAAATAGATAACTTGGTTCAGTTAGAAGGAGTAGGCGGCATGATGGTTCTATAGACTAAAAATAAAAAGTATTTTCAAAAGAACTCCCAACACATTCTGTAGAAAAGCAGACCGGTTAGCTTAGTGCTCGTACTATTTGGTACGAAAAAATGTGTCCAAAAGTGTGGTAGATTTTAAACGAAGATGGACGCTAATAAAAGGGTTTCCGAAAAGACTTAAAATTTCATCACTAGTGATTATAACTATAAAAATATTTTTTTTTTTGTAAATTGTAGCAATAATTTTAATTAAACAAACAATGTTTTCGTTTTTATACACATATATGTATGTTGAACTTTTCGATTTCACTCCTTATTACAATATCACAATTATAACTAAAATCCATGATTTTTTGCTAATTAAAGTTGTTTGTTTTTGTGTTTTATGGAAAACTTGCTGATCTCTCCTAGTAGACACTGAAAGTCTTTTTATTCCTGGAAGAAATTGGTTTTTTCTTGATAGTGTCCGGAATATCAGTAATTTTTAAAGTTTTTTGAGCATTCTTTAATTGAAAAAAGTTGTTTCCAATATTTACAGATCTTCCTCTCCTTTTCATTTTATCGATTTGAAAACTTTTGTAAGACTTATGAGAGACACATTAAAATTTTTAAAACCTGCTTTGTTTTAACAAAATTTAAACTCTAAAATAATGTACTGGAGACACAAACACATTTTATTATTTTAATTTTTAATTTTTATATAATTGGATACCGATTTGTAATAAATATTACATTACGGCAGTAGGAATGAAACAATTAAAGACATAAATATACGTAACAATTTTTGGTAAGTAAAATACTTTAACGCTATAGATGAAAATATATTTTTAGCGTACTAAATCCTCAGGATTAAACATTCCCTGAAAAGAAAATAATTATATATTTCATTAGCATTTTAGAAAATAATAGTATACAATAAAAATATATAGGGGTGGCGAGCATATATGAATACATACTGATGAAAAACGGAAAAAGAGAAAGAAAAATTAAGAAGTATTTTATTAAAACTCTTCAGTAAAAAATATCGAGAGGAATAAACGTTGAATTCATGGCTATTAAATTTTAGCTAAAAATATTTCTTATGAAAAAAAATAAATTAATTAAAATTAAAACAAATTGAAGTGTTAAATTCGGACGTGCCGAATTTTCTATATTCTTTACCTCTGCTGAACATTTAATATTAAGTCCCTGTTATAAATAGGCTTTTATAATATCATAACTTATAGTAGGATAAAATTATTTTAGCCTTTATATGAGCCAACATAGATTTTTTACAGCACTCAATATGCACGAAAACTTTTATTCACGAGTAAATATAAAAGAGTAATTAATATCTCGGATATTTATGACACGATCTCGAAAATTAAAAAAATCAAAATTCGGAAAAAATTTGCTATTTTTTTGCATCAAAATTTTGTCCATATATCCCATAGAAGATTCTATTACTGGAAAGTGCGTTTTTGCTTATGACTCGGAAACTAATGTACCGATTACTGATCTCCTAATGACCTAATCGAGTTTTACCTACTCAAAAAAATTTCACAAAAATATTTCTTACCCATTAATAAAAAAAGAAATTTTTAACATTAATAGAATATCCAAAATCTCGAAAACATTTTTTAAACGTTGTTATTGTTTTCCTATAGTTATAAACAACAACAATCGGTGGTTTATGAACCGATTAAGAAAACATTAAAAAGATAAAATTCAGGAAAAAAGTTAATCAATCAACCAATTCCATAGGTCTTACGAAGGTTTAAAACATGGGAAAATATGTTTTTGCTTATAACTCAGGAACTAATGTCCCGATTCATTTCATGTCTTCAATGCATAAATTCGCTAAATTAATTGAAATCTCTAACTCTTGTAATTTCTTCAAAAATAGTAAAAATAGAAAAGTAATTGTTATCATTGCTTTTCATGTTTAAATCTTATATGAGAGATATAGCAAAATATGGACCGATATTCGTTAAATTATTCAAGACAGAATTATAATTGTGTCAAATTTTTATAGAATTAATTAATATTAAACAATTTTTTTAGCTTAAAAACCTATTCTTATGTGGGAGTTATAGAAAAACAAGGACCGAGATTAATTAAATAATATAATAAAACTTCAAAATTAACATTTAAAATATTAAAAAATATTTGCTTTGGAAAAACTACATTTGTGGAAAACAAATTTTATTTTTCATAGAACTCAAATAAAAAAATAACTGTTGTAAATGTAGTTTAATTTCTATTCTTTTTATATAGTCATGGACATAAGTATATTTTGTTGGTAAACCATTTAATTTTCAAATTCTTTTAGTCTTCTTGGCATGGAATGTTTCTTTATTGTTGACATTTTTTCCAATCTTCAAGTGATGTGGCTTCCAAATCACTGCTAAACATCTTACGTATTCGTACTCTTCTATCCAAATCATCAGCCAATTGGTTGATGGATTCTACGTCAGGACTGAAAAGGATGTTTCAATACATGAGACATATTATATGCAAGCCACATCTTCACATCGTGAGGTGAATGCTTCGGATCATTACTCCTTTGCCACCATATTTTACTGTTTTTGTAATTTTTTCATATGCAGTGTGAGGCTTTTACCATACTCTAGAATGTCCACCAGGTCAGAAAATATTAAATTTATTATCATCTGAAAAGACCAGTTTCCAGAATCTCATTCTCAAATTAAAAAAATATTCTCTTCTACCAATTAACATCAATAGATATCAATAGCATTCTTCCAGCTATTCTGGTATTCTAAACAACATTGTGTAGCAATCTCCGAACAGTTTGAGCGTGCTATACGAATAAAAATATAAAAAACATACAGTGGTTGAAATTGTGCCTATTAATTTTGACCCATAGAGAACTGATATCATTTATTATTTTTTTCCTTTGCTTGAAACTGTCAATAAAATTGTTCCACAAATAATGTTTTTTATTGCAATAAATTATTTTTTAAATTATTTGTATTTTCATTTTTATTATTTAAAAACTTTAACTTGAGAAAATTCATTACCATTGTTAGTTTAATACTTGCACTAGAATTTTTTAAATACTGAAATTTTAATGGTAATACGGAACCACAACAATTCTCTCATTTACACATATAAGTGCTGTGTGAATTTAACATATTTTAAACACACCACAATTGACATTTCCTTCGTTATTCGTATTTTGAATGAAATGTTAATAAAAATCCTTGTTTAGCTGTATATTGGTATCAAAATAAACATATATTCTGTGTTTGGTATCGATACATATACAAAAGTCGATATATTACGGGTATTTATGCCTAACATACAAAAAATGGTGTTATTAATATTTTTAAATACATATTTACTTATAATATGTATTGTTATTTAGGACCAAGATGAAGCCTATTGAAAGTATTTTTTTTCCAATATTTCTGGTAACTTCTATACAATTGTCCTCTATGAATGGCAGTTTATGCTTATACAACACACAGATATAAACATCTTTTGATTATTTTATATTTCACACAAACAAATACATATTTTTTATATAAGTTCAAATACGTTTTATAAGGACACAGATTTTTGATATTTCCATATGAAAAATGAATAATTTTTTAATCATCCAATTGGTGGATAACTTCATATATCAATTTTATTAAAATTTTTATTTTTAGTTTATTTATTATTATAACAGTAATAATAATAATTATTATTTTTTTAATGTTAGAAAGTTAAATTTGTTTTCTGCAGTGTGTATATATGCAACAATGACAAAAATGTCATAGAGTTCTTTATCTGAAGCATCCAAAATATTTATTTTCAATTTTTTACAAATAGAAAATAAACAATTTTTTTACAAAATTATATACATGTGTATAAACAAAATTATAAAATAAACTAATTCTGAATATTATGATTTTTTATGCTACTCTAATATACAACTAACTGAACAAATTATATGGTGAGTAATATTTTTCGTCACCAATCAAAACTTTCACAAAAATTTACAAATATATTCTTAGAGTTTGGCATCAGTCGATTCTGAATTTGCGTAGAGTGACTTTGGTCGATTAATCGTCGGGAGAATGTTCTGTACTTGTAGCATTGTTCAGAGCTTAATTTCGAAAGTTTTAGCAAGTTGACAATTTATATAATTATTTTTGTAACAATACCAATGCTTAGTATGTAGATGATTTTTTCTTGACATTTTTTTGAGATTTAAACGGATGCCCATTTTGCATCCGCCCATATTGAAGTATCAAAGGTAACGGAATGTCCCAACAGGATTATAAAACCTAATATAATATAATATAATATAATATAATATAATATAATATAATATAATATAATATAATATAATATAATATAATATAATATAATATAATATAAATAATATAATATAATATAATATAATATAATATAATATAATATAATATAATATAATATAATATAATATAATATAATATAATAATATAATATAATATAATATAATATAATATAATATAATATAATATAATATAATATAATATAATATAATATAATATAATATAATATAATATAATATAATATAATATAATATAATATAATATAATATAATATAATATAATATAATATAATATAATATAATATAATATAATATAATATAATATAATATAATATAATATAATATAATATAATATAATATAATATAATATAATATAATATAATATAATATAATATAATATAATATAATATAATATAATATAATATAATATAATATAATATAATATAATATAATATAATATAATATAATATAATATAATATAATATAATATAATATAATATAATATAATATAATATAATATAATATAATATAATATAATATAATATAATATAATATAATATAATATAATATAATATAATATAATATAATATAATATAAAGGCAATGTATCTGTATATTATTATTATTATTATTATTATTATTATTATTATTATTATTATTATTATTATTATTAATATTATTTTTATTATTATTATTATTTTAGGAACTATATATATGTACAAAGAATTCAATATTTGTATCACTCGCATTTATATCGATATAATATTAAGATTTTAGATCATTATTATTTTAATATATTATAAAATCGTTAAACGGTTCTATTAATCGTGAAGGTAAAAACATGTTCTGAAAGCTGTAAGCAGTACAGTTTTTACAACTGGTAATCTAAAAAAATAAATGAAACTACATTGGACATCGACATAAAATTTTTCATAATATGCAGATATAAGGTTGTTGACTTAGTTAAAAATTGGAATTGAATTAGTGAAAGGGAATATGCAGATTTTTTATTAAAACAAATACATGGAAATCTCTCAAAATATATAAATATATATAAATAATTAAATAAACTGATTTGTAATGCCTTTATCAACTTTATCCATTTTTTGTTAATTAAATTATTAAGTTGTTGCGTATTTGTTTAATTAAAGTGTAATTGTGTATTTGCTTAATTAATGTGTAATTAAGTGGTAATATTACAGCAAAATAATTCAAAGGAATAATGTTTTTCCTAAAAAGACGTTTATTTCAATATTTAATATATTGGTACTTCTATTCTTTTGAAAGCAACTGTAAATACAGGATAGGTTACTTAAGAAACAACTGTTACAACTCAAAAAGTGTGTTACATTTTTCTAATTTCCATGAACATGTTTTTAAATTATTTCCCCTATTAGGTACACAAGATTTAACTCAAAAATTTGGCCACACGTTGGCTAATATAAAGCTAATAGATACTTACTCTTGCACGTCTTAATATGGAATCCTTGCTAGCATCGTATGGATGATCTTTAGAAGGAATTTCGAGGACAGCCGGGACAGGCGAAGTATGGGCATCAATCACATGACGTATGAGTTCTGCATAATTTTGATTTATTAAAATAATATCTATGTCATCACGCTTAAGAAAACGTTTGAAGCAGTCCTCAATTTCGCTTACAGCAGTATCTGGAATTTTTTAATAATATGTTCTTTTTAATTTGTATTAAACATATTAATGCTTTTATTTCGTACTTTTATCTACTACCATGAAATTTGGATGGCGATTTTTATTGATCTCCCCAACTCCACCTAGTAAAAATCCTACGCAGGTATCCTAAAATAAAAACAATTACTTTTTGAAATTTATATAAAAATTACTTACTTCATCTCCAATAACAGAAATTAATTTTCCTTTGACAGCTGAATGTAAGGCCATTTTTTATATTTTTCAACAACTTTAATCTAAAAAAATAATCCGACCAATACTAAATACCTTGTTACCTATGTCAGCTGACAATAGTCAATCGAAATAATCACGAGAATAAGTAATACCAAGTTTACAATACGCACTTCAATGTTGACAACATTCTCATTTTGTTTGTGTATATATTATAAATATTCTATGTTGCAACTCATAGAAACATACACTGTTGCCATATTTGATGATTTATCATCATTTTTACATTTTGAGGATTTGATTTATGCATCATATTTGACGATTTTCCACAAACATTAAATTTTTAACTTTAGATAGTTTATATTTATCTTGATTTGACCAATTATTTTTACAATAACTGCGTATATGTGAGATTTAAGCTTTTCAAAGTGATATTTGAGAAAAAGGTATGGAACCTATGAAAAATAATGAATCGATCCTAACTTGGGCGAATTTCATTAAGATCTGTGATCTTAAATCTCCATTCATGGAGAAACATTTTTATGGGGGCTATGTGAAATAATGGATTCATCATCACCAATTTCAATAAACATCGTCCTTGAGCCAAAATAATGACATTCCAAGTTTCACCAATACATCTTTAAAGCGGCGGCCAGCGTTGTGTTCACATGGTTTACATGGACATCCAGCCGTCCTGTCGATATCGCTTGTAAAGTATACTATTATAGTATACTAAGTGAAACGTTATTATGAAATTTCAACAGCGCGTGATTTGTTGAGTGAAACCTTTAAAAACAAATCGGAGATCAGAAATAGACTCCGTAAAAAAGTCTTTTTCAAATTTTTCTTTCAACACATACTCATATAATTTGCCAACATTGGATAAAAGGAAAATTTGTCTAAATTTCTCCAGTTTATTGCTGTCAAGCTTATTTTTAATAGGTAAGATTTTCGCCTTTTTCAACTCAACTGGAAAATAAATACAATTATTAAACACAATGACCCAAAATACTATTGTTGTATCAGAAAGATTTTTGATCAGGTAATTAGAAATGCTATTAAATCACAATGATTTTTTGATAATAATTGATAATATTAAAATGGTTTTTAATATTATTAACGTTAGTAAAATGAAAGGAATTTCAGTTTTCTTCAGATTGGAAGTTGTCATTAGAAGTGTAAATATGTCGAGGTGAGATTTGATTTCAATATTGGTAACCGGCATTTCTGGTATTGTTTCCTGGAATAATATAGTACAACAACTTTTAAATATATCAGATATTTGATTTGTTTGTAAATCTAACTTTTCTGCAATTTTTTTTAATATTTCATTTTTTTATTTTATTTTTATTATTATTTTATTAAGTCATAAAGCTGTACTACACAAATTCTAAAAAATAAAATGTTTTTATGTGTACATGAACAGTAAAGGGAAAATAATACAAATTTATAAAACAAAACAGAAATTTAAATATTTTTTAAATACAGTATGATACTCAAAGCATGTTAATAACAGACATTTGTTAACATATCTCGCAATTTCTTGGACAAAAATTTTTTATGATTGTAGTTGTCGGTCAATGAAATCCAACTTATCATAAGATAAATCGCAATTGTCATTGTACTAATTACACTCATTTCGACTACTAGAAATACTCAAACTATCCACTTGGCCACTATTGACTGACTATTTTTGGCCACTCTGCATTCGTTTTAGCCATATTTTCTACTTGTTGCTAAAGACCTTAAAGTTAGGCAAATTTTCCTCGATTCCTTTACTTATGATTTAAGTTTAAAACAACAAATTGTTTAAAAAATAATTTTATAAACATTTGAATACTTACTTAATAAACGTTGACTCATTCCAATAAATATTAATGGATTATATATGAAACCATGTATGGTTTTGTTCCAATGAGTTTTCGAGTTACGATTTAAGGCTGGAAAGATTATTGAATTATCTGATATTAACCAAAATATGTATTCATTATTCTAATAGCATATAGCAAATTGTGTAAGCAATGGTACCATCACAAACAAACGTATATTATAACATTTTATATATTGTTTTAAATATAAAATTTACTATACTTTATAACTGATTCTACTAAACTGTTTTTTTAAGAAATTGCACCACACAGTAGGTTGATTGTGGATGATAAACATAAAAACTTTTGTCTTGAAAGGCAAAGCAAATCCATTAATTATTCTACCCAATATTTCCAATATCTCAGTTATACCATTATGATGTTCAGTTTTAGAGATAAATCGAAACAATTCATAAAATACGAATATCAAAATAGAAGCTACATTTAATTTTCTAAAATCTTAATAAATCACATAAAAAATTTTATTAATTTGTTTGCGTAAAATTGCTCTCAAGCGCAACAATTTCAATATAAAAAATAAGTAAATCATTCTTTAAGAAATTTAAAGAAAGGGGTTTTTATATGGACATTATATGGTAGGTAAAACTAATTATGGGCAGACCCTCGAAAAATTTTATACATCAAAATGTAAACAAACTTTGACAAAAACATAATAAGAGAGATAGCACAACATAATCAGCTGAGCTTATACTGTCACCGTGTGATGTTTTTCCCCTATGCTCTCTCGTGTATATGGGTACTATGGGAATTCAACACATTATTCATCACAATATTATAACAATTAAATGTAAATAATAAAAAATAAATATTTTATATCTTTAAGGAATAAATATTATATGAAAATATTTTAAAAATATAAAAATTAGTACTAAATTAGCAAGAATATATTTTTTTAACTTCTCTTAAATTTTCGCAGCATTCCTGTCAGGTACTTTTTGAGTCTAGTTCTAGTGTTTTTAAACCTGTATTACTTTTAGCATTTCGTATCAAATAGTCCGAGCAATGATCTTACCGTATGTGTTGGGAGCTCTTTGGGAAATGCTTTCTATTTTTTGGCTACCTGAGCAAGGTTTTCTACCAACGGACTAGTTCTCCCATTGATATAATATATGTTTGAAATGTAATAACTAAATTTGTATTGCAACTATATTTTTATTAAGATGTAGATAAAACATTATCGAAAGATCAGTAAACAATAAAATGGGTGAAACTAGTATATAGATACTTTTAGTTATCATGTGAGACTTTATTCCAAATAATGCACTGTATTAAAAAGTTTGAACATTTTATTCCATTTCTTATTATATAAAAAATAATAAATAATAGTTTCTGCCTAAAGAATGACTTTTTGAGATTTTAAAGTTAATTTTGGTTAAAACATGAAAAAATCAAAAGCAATTAGAGAAATGCATTCCCACGACAGCTGGTTCTTCACACCGGAATGGCCTGAAATTCATCAAGGTACATTTTTTATTTCTGAGCAACATCTTTCGGCAATGCTGCTCCGAATTTTATTGGTCCGTGCCGGAATTGAATCAAACTTCGGAAAATGGTTCTGTACAGTATGCCAGAACAGATTGCACCACGACTCAACCCAATTAAGGTGCAACTCATGTATGGGCTAGTGTCAGTTGAGAAATTGTTCCGGTTTAAGTCATTACAGGGAGTGTGCGGTTAATAATGCTGCCATTTGCTGCCAACAGCAGCATAATACATCGGCGTTTTCAACTATCTCTCTTGATTTGACCTCCAATGATTAGTTTGTTGAACTTAAGAATATTGTGGTCAGATCGGTAGAAGTTGACATAGAGCTTTATAGTGTCTACATTCCGGATTTTAACGCGCACTTGACACTTGAGTCTCTAGGATGCGTTGAACTAACAAAATACATGTAGATTGTGGTTTTTGGTCTACATGGTTTTTAGTACCATGTCTACACGAAGAATTAACTGCATGTGTCGCAAGTTGCTAACTAAGACCTAAAAAATATTTCGGTTATTGTATATATTTCTCATTTCGCCTTGGCTAAGAGTATATAAATTCTTATTATATTGACAATATTGTTCTTATTGGAGACAAAAAATTTTATAGTATTAAAACGAAATTTTTATTAAGGGGAATGAATATGTATATACCAATGTTTAAATATGTTAGTACCTTAACATAACAAATGCTAAGATGTTTATTGCAGGTTATAGAAGGAATATATTCGAAGACCGGTGATTTACATTATTAAAATATATCAAGTGTAGAAATGAATAGTAACAATTAATTATTCTTTGTGCGCCGTTTTATCCTCATGACTTTGATCTATTGAAAACACACATATGTATGTAAACAATTAAAATCAGAGACTACTACTGGTAGTAATTTTTTCTATTTCAAGATGAATCCTTTAACGTAAGTAAATTATTGAAGAATAGGCAAAAATGTTAATATTCAGCACAGTATTACGGTGAAAATAAAATCATATACGATGACTTTAAAATGAAACTGAAAGGTGGAAGATGGACTTACATATGATAAGAAATACCTTATAGGGTTTGGTGCTAAACAATCTTCTGAAGTATATGCGGTTAGTGAAATAGAGAATCGTGTTTTATAACTAACAAATATACAATGTACATATTAGAGATGAGCGGTGTTTTCAATACTTTGATTTAGTCACTGTGATTGGAAAATCATACTCAAATTATGAAATAAGAGTTAATATTAATATTGTTTTTTCTTATTAGTTGCATACTCAAATGTATTTGTTTTCATTTTGAGCCAATATATTAAATTATATAATTTAATATAATATATGTACATTGGAAATAGTGAAATTATCACTAAATCAAATTTTAATTTATATATGTTGTTTTTCCCCAATAAATATAATTATTATTTTTTAATTATTTTAATTTAATACCCAATGACTTTTTTATAAAATTGAATTTATTTTTCAGTACGAAATACACCATGGAAATTATACAGATATTCATTTTCAATACGATTTTAGTATTAACAAGTTAGTGTTAAGTTCGGCCATGCCGAATTTTCTATACCCTTCACCTTTACTTTTATGGAATTTTTTGTTTTTTTTAGGCAACGGACTAACATTCGACGTTAAGTCCCTATTATAAATAGGCTTTTAGAAAAAGGAGAAGAAAATGACAGCCATTACTACAGCCTTTATATTGGGCAATATAGATTCTCTAGAGCACTCAAGATTCATACATTTTATTGAAGATTAGTTTTCGCTTTCACTAAAATAATTCGAGTATAAATATATAAAAGTAATTAATAACTCGGCTATTTAAGGTTTGATTTCGAAAATTAAAAAAATCAAAATTTAGAAAAAAATAGTTATAGGAGGTTAAAAAATATCGGAAAATGGCATATAACTCGTAAACTAAAGGACCGATTACTGTGACGCTTTCAACTCAAAAATTTAACAATTATGTCTATAGCTTAAATCGAACGCTCAAAAAGTCGAAAACATTACTTTGTCTTATATTGTTATTGTTCTTAATACTATATACAACAGCAACCACAAGGAAAATTAAGAATTGTTAATATCGACTATTTATGAACCGATTTAAAAATTGAAATTTCCAAAAATTCGATTTTTCGACTAAATCCGCAGCTGCCCCCGGAGCGTCAGAATAAGTTTATGTCCTCAAATGAGGAATCCACGAAAATATTTCTTATCCATAAGTAAAAAAATAAATTTCAAGCATTAATAGAATGGTCAAAATCTCAAAAACATTATTTTAAACGATATTGTTTACCTATAGTGACATGTGACTGAATTTTTAAAGAAAGAAAGAAAGAAAGAAAGAAAGAAGAAATTTGGGAAAAAATATTTTAATTAATCAGTGTCATAACCAAGTCCATAGGACTCATATGGTTCAAATTGCAGGAAAATATATTTTTGCCTGTAACTCAAGGAACTAATGGACCAATTTATTTCATATCTACCTAAAATTAAGTCTCTAACTCTTGTAGATTCTTCAAGAAATAGAAAAGTCTCGAAATTTCTCCTTGGAAATTTAGGAAATTGAAAACGGAATGATAAACTTATATATAACTTCACCTAGTCCGGTGAAGGGTATAAAAAATTTAGTAAATTTTATTTAATTTAAGTTAAATAAATTGAATTATTATATTTGAACAAAAATATGTACACTTCTATTTTGTAAAATTTTACAACCATTCATATTTTGTGTAGAGTTATGAATATTTTAGTATTTCACAAACACTAATATAAATTTTTACAAATACTTTCATAAGAACAAATAAATGAGATTTCTGACAGAAAAATTGAAATTCAGATCTCTTATTTATTTCTACGTATACGAAGAACCTATGACTAACGAACTCTTTTTGATATTAAAAACCAATTAAGTTTTTTAATAATTGAAACACTATATTATTCTTACAGAAATATGAAAAACGTTTTAAAGCTTAGTGAACAAGAACTAAAAGGCTCGATGGGAAAAGGATCTTGGCATGATATGTATCGAGATTCGGCATGGATTTTTGTTGGTGGCTTTCCGTACACATTGACTGAAGGTGATATAATATGCGTATTCTCTCAGTATGGTGAAATTGTTAATATAAATTTAGTACGTGATAAGAACACTGGGAAGTCTAAGGGGTTTTGCTTCATTTGTTATGCAGATCAACGTTCAACAATATTAGCTGTGGACAATTTTAATGGAATTAAGGTAGGTGTTGCAAATTTAATATTTATTTTTGTTATGTGTACGTATGTGCTTATTTTTTATTATAAGTATTTCTCATTAATACATTTAAAAAATCAGTTGGTATTTATTTGAAATTAAAACTATGTAATAGGATGTTATAGCTGAATATATCTATTTTAAACATCATTCACCAGAATCATTTTTCTATTGCAAAAAATCTGTAATTTGAAATATTACATATATTTGTTTGATTTATAATTTCGTGACCATTTCTCCAGTTTTGTTGATATCTTAATTTAATAACAATTGATTCAAACCCAGATGTTTTGCTTTCCTTGATTCCGAATGATAAAGATGAGAGGATCCTTGATTTCGGATGCTAGAGATGAAAGGATCTGATTTTTATTACGGTATTGTTTACTTTATTAAATTACTTGTATATCTCTTTTTTGTTGCTATAACAACCTGAGTGTATTCTGTAGTTCTTTCTTGAGTTCTAGAATGGATTGCGATTAGCCTTAAAAATTGGCAATTAGTATACATACAGACGATGTCTTGGTAGATGTAATTCTGAATGTTTTCATTTGATTTATTCTTTAATGGAAATACCGATTGAATAACTTATAAGCTACTCATTTTCTAAGATGAACATCCGAAAGTACAAGTTAAGGAATATGCTTATAAGATAGAACCCTAGTGTGCTTCCTCTGATTCCTATATGTTAACATATATTCAAAGTCATAATTGTAATGTAGTAACGTTTCATACTTTTGATTTTTTATATTTAATAGTAACATATACATCAAGATATATATTTAATTTAAAGTTATTTGTTTTAGATTTTGGGTCGAACAATTCGAGTGGATCATGTTGCGGATTACAAACCACCCAAAGAGAATAATAAAACCGACGAGGAGACTTTACAGTTATATATGGAAGGATGTGCTCCCAAACTTATTCCGATAAATAATATCGGAATCGGAATAATATAAACAACAAAATAGAGAAGAAATCAATCAATTAAAATTATACATTTTAACATATAATATATTAATTTTAAGTTGACACATTAAATCTTTATATATATATATATATATATATATATATATATATATATATATATATATATATATATATATATATATATATATATATATATATATATATATATATATATATATATATATATATATATTCTGATAGAATAGCCGTTCCATCTTTATTTTCCATTTTCTATTTGTTTTCGTTTGTAATGTTCCAAAAAACTATTGTTATTAAAATTATTATAACTTTAATACTGCCTTTCTTTAATGTCCCTGCCGAAAGAATATTCAGTTATTTGTATATTTTAATGTAAAGATTTAGGAAATAAAAGGTTTCCTGGAAAATTTGCAATTGAGTCGAAATATTTGTTATTTTCACATATCGCCGATTAGTTGCAAAGTAATCATAACTTAAAAAAATATTTTTAATTGACGTATTTTTAAACTTTGGTCAGAAACATATATTTTGGAATTCATGAATGAAAGCTATAAATCTGAAATATAAAGTTATCAACTACCAATACGCAACTGGAATAACGCTTCATTTCTTGCAATAGTAAATTAACTTCATAATTGGCATGATATATACATGGTTCATTCATAAACATTGGCCAGATAATAAAATACATTATCTACTACACATTACTGATGTTAAGTCGAAACTTGTAAATTTTGAGTTATGACAACTTGCAGCAAAAGAGAGATACAATAGGCATTTGTTCAGCAAAAAATAATACTGTTCATAATGCTGAAAGTGAAGTTAAGAATCTGATTAGAAACTAATTTTAAATTAAATCAAGACTTATATTGATGAAGAAAGTTAAGTCTTTGGAGCAAAATACATTATTTTTATTTAAAAAGTGATTCAATCACTTGAAATAAATTTGCAGCAACATGGCAATGGGTAGACACAGCATGCTCTATTGAATTTGGAAAAATTTCAACTTTATTCATGTTCTGTGTTCTAAAACAAAACATCCTCGCAACAACTTTAAAATGCAGATATTTAAAGATTAAGGAAAGAAAATGTCTCTTGTAACAATTGTCAATTGCATGAAGGAATTTACAAAATGACCCTTATAAAAACTTTAGTGAAATATGACAACGTATTCTTAAAATTACCAATTTTAATTGGTACCGAACTATAGATTTTAATGGACGATTTAAAAATAACGAAAAGAAATTAGATACGTATATGTGGCTATAGTAAAATATGTCCGATATTGGTCAGATTAATAACATATATTGAACACAGTAAGGCAAATAATTGAGCCGATTTTCAATAGAATTGATCAATATTTACTGTCTTCCAGACGGACATAGCTAAATCGGCTTAGTTTTTGATTTAAACACAGAATGACAAAGTTATATACCGCAATCGCCATTCGTGATCTGAAGGATATAAAACTGCATGTGTATATTTTTCTGAAATGTGTAAATTAGGAGTCTCCTGATTGTAGTTTTTTAATTTGGTGGTGGCATTATCATGAAAATTTTTGAAATATATCTTTATGTATATTGTTTTCCAAACCAAGTGAGTTACATATTTATTTCTATTTAATTTTTTTATATATGAACCACTCCGAAATGTAATATTTCCTAGTTTAGATCAATTTGACAAGATATACTCATTAGGCAGATTGGTAAGTTAGTAAACCTTGAAAAATCAAAAAATATATCGAACAAAATTAAAAATCCGTTTATAATTTATTTATTTTTTATTTTTATTATTTTTCTAACAAATTACATTTTTCATTATATTTTTAATTTAACTTCAACAATGATGTAACTTATTATCTAAATGTTAACTTTAATTTCACATTTTTTTCTAAGTTTATTAATAATATGTTGTTGTTTTTGTTACTTAAGAATTAATATTCAATATTACTTTTGAAAAAAATCTGGTCTCAAATACAAATTTATTTTCTATTTTAAATAGTAAATTGGATGGGGTCAAATAGATGTATCCAAAACAAACAATTACATATTCATAGTTGAGTTCAGATTCTTATTCTTTCCTAAAATCGATTTTGAGTTATATATATTTTTATTTTATATTTAGTCTTCGTTCTATGTAGTAGACCAACAAGAATTCGTTGGTTATATTACATAAAATATTTTTATATCTGCAGCTGAGTTCTTATTGCAAATATTTAAAAATATTGACGACGTAAGCACTAAATAATATAATTTTATAACTGTATTTATTGAAGGTTTGTCATCATTATAACGGAAAATAAATTTCATTCATGTGCTGAACTAAATAAAATTATCCAAATTATTTTTATTGTAGTCCGCTATACATTTCTAGATCAAATATCATAGAAAGTATTTTTTACTTTATTTTATTTATCGGGCAATTCTCTTTGCAGGATACTTAATTAGAATTTTGAAAAGTTTTAAAATAAAACGATTAATTATACTTGTAGCATCACGTTTTACGGCCGTATTCAAAATAAACATTTTAAGTAGACTTAACGAACAAATAAGCTAATAAGTATATTAAGCCAAATAATGTAAAATTTAAAAATGGTATTCAAAATAACGAAAAAATACATTTGTTAATTTTGATTTTATACTTGTAATATTCTTATTTTTTTGGAATTAGAATTTCTTTTGAATTAGAACTTCAAACTACCGAATGATATTTCATCCGATTAGTTTAAATGAATTTTTTTATAATTTTTTAATAAATTCAATTATTTTAGATTTTTTTTACAAATACTAAAATAGATGTAATTAAGAAAGTATAAAGAATCAAATATATTAAATTAATTTTATACAACAAATTAATATTTGAATAACGAGGAGATGTATACGAATATGTGATAATAAAAACTGATGACCCGAACAAAAAGGTATATAAATATTTCTAAATTTTTTATAAATATTTAAAGTCACGTATGCTTTCAAATGTCTATTCCTTTTTAAATTAACATCTTTTGATTCATGTAGAAGGATCTAGACAAATAAATTCGCCTATTTTGTGAACTGACTTAAGGGATATATTATAAAGAATATTCTGTTTCTTTAATTTTATTCTATGTTGATATTTCTCCTGATAGAAAATATTGAGAATTTTGCCACTTCACTGATCCTCTTCTAATCTTCCCGTATTATCATACTTACAAAATTTTTATTATTTAATTCAAATATTGAAAATTTCAATTACAATATTTTTTAATTTAATAGGAACCAAATAAGTCTAAAATTAAAAAAAAAAAAAAAAAAAAAAAAACTTTATATATCCGGGATACCATATATTATGATATTCGGAATGCGACATTCCATTATATCTTAATTGAACCAAATACGACTCTGCAAAACTAAATATATATAATATGACTTCATAATTTGTAGATATTTCATTATTGAGCAATTAATTTATTGAATAAAATGTTATAATGCGACACATGACCATTATTATTTTTCGAAATGTTAATAATCTTAATTGAAGTGAAAAATTAAAATTATGAATTTTTAAATTTAGTAATAGTTGCATATGATCGATTGGAGACTGTTACATTGACACCCTATAATAACTTTGACTTTGAAAATATCGTTCAAAACACGACTGAACACATTATTTTTAAGTTAAACAGTATGATGAGTGTAATTCCAAAGCGACAATTTCTATTTTTAAACTGGATGGCAATTGCTACAATATAAAAAAAAATATATATTTATATTCAAAAATTGTTAGAACATTTTTTAGCCATACTCTTTGTTTTTTTCCTGTATACCTAAAAATTCTTAATTGACCAAGTGCAGAACGAAATAATAGCTAAGAGTTATATAGGTAAATAATTTTGAACCCCCCACCATAACTCGTCGTGAATTAGATAATAAGTTTATTCGATGTTAAATAATATATAAATATATTATTAGAAGAAAGTTTCAATAAATCGAAAATCTGAACAAATGTTAACAGTCACTTTATAACAATCTGTTTTTATGTTTTAGTATTATGTATTATTCTTTAGAGATTAAAGTGGTGGTGGAGGGTATTTAATATTCGTCATAGCCGAATATACTTTTCTCACATGTTACAAATACAGTCAAATACACATATATATTATTTATAGTATCTAAACAAGAAATAAATACTTTTATCTTAATATTACATATTTTTGTTTTAATATTACATTCCACGTTATTTAAATCAAATAAACATACATATGAAAAATCTCAAAAAAAAAAAAAGAAAAAAAAAACAACATAAATACCTTATTCAACTGATAGAAATAAGACCTTGATGGTATAACTAATTCATATTTAAAAATTGATATATTAAATCACAAAATTAATATGCAGGGCATATAGTTAATTGTTAATTGCAAGCTGGACCATTAGAAACGAGATTACTAAGGAATATTAAGAAATCATTTTTATTTTTATGTAAATTTTTTGTTTGAATTTGAGTTCTTTATCTCTTCGATATTGAAAATTTATTAAAACGCGATAGATTGTTCGATTCGTGATTCGATTTCTAGCAAACTAGATTAAAGAGGAGATAATTTAAAAAAATTACAAGATTAATGTTCTTTCGAAATATACTTACCGACTCACAAATTTAGTTAAAAATTACATTTTTTTATTTAGAATGGAAATATCCGGAACTTAGGCTGCAGTATCCAGTGTCACTAATTCGTATAGTGAACACATCTACAGTACATAAAATTTTTTTAATAACTGACATGATCCAGCCTGCATGTGGAATATTTTAAATACAAAATTACTTTTGGAGTTTGATCCTTCTTTTTAAGACAATAAAGGATTTATTTCTTAAATTTTATATTCCTTATTAATGTAAGTGTTATAAATTTGTTCATATTTTCTTATACTAAATAAAGTTATTTCAAAAGATGTGGAGACTGCTATTGTGGAGGTCGACATCGACCAGCTGAAGTTCCAGAAAAATCAATTTCTTTTTGTTCTATAATTGGTATACGATCGTCGTAGAGTGTTGGAGCTTGTAGAATTATGCCAGCAGTTCCGGCTAATACTGCTAATGTGAAAATCCATAAAAATAGGCGATCTAGAACCATAGCAACGTATTTCCAATCTTCTTTGACCTTAAAATTTACGAAAAACATATTTGTTATACATAAAACTATACTAAAACTATATCTACATATATCTATCTATCTATCTATCTATCTATCTATCTATCTATCTATCTATCTATCTATCTATCTATCTATCTATCTATCTTTCTATCTATCTGTTGAGCGGTTTTCAAAAAATTTTTTTAAATATCAAATTTCATATTATTTTGTAAAGTATATGTTTTGTATTTAATCCAAATATCTTTTTTACATTATATATTTTCACACTTTCAGAAGTTTGAATGTTTTTTCCATGCATCAATACAGATGTATAATATTACCTTTGTTGAATCCTCTTGCATTTTAGTATGTTCTGCAATAAATTGCACACAAAAACAACTCCTATGTACTCTTGGAGGACATTTTGAGTGTGAAAATGCCGGATTGGTTAATATTGGACTCTTAAGACCTGATGGTCCCACTTCTAAATCAGGAACTGCTGTCATATCATCAGATTCAGATTGTGTTAGTGGTGGAATAGGTCCATGAATCTGACAGCTTCCTCCAAATGGACCACTTCCAGTAAGACTAAAGAAAAAAGGCAAATAATTAGAACTTATTAGAATGAATTTGCATTATTTACATGTGTTAAAAATAAAGGACCTTTTTTATTTTATAAAAGAAAATTCATCAAAAGTTCTGTAAAATGAAAATAAAACTAAATAACTGTTTATAAGCAAAAATATGGATATAAATATAATTAATGTAAATCTGTATGAACCTTCAGCAACTTTCCACACTTTCCATTATATGTACATGAAACAGGTGGATTAATTTTAGAACATGTAACGTTACGATAATAGACAATATTCAGAGATCTTTAGAGGGCATAAGTAAAAATTTTTGTTATATAAGTTCGTATGTATACGGAAGTTATTTTCAGGGTATCAAAATTCCGGTTATTTAATTTTCGTTGGGTTAATATTCTTATGAACGATGATCCAAATACCGTGGGAACGACAGTACTTGGTTGACATTGAAAGACAGGAAATACAAAATTAGAATTAGTATGCAACTTCAAGAAAATGTCATATAAGACCTCAAAAGTATTTATCGTAAGACGTCTTATTTAACATTGTATTATTTAAGTACTTGATAATTTCAGTTTTAGGCGATAAGTGCAAGTTCTTCAATTTTAAATAAATTCAACGTAAAGCAAGCATACAAATTGTGAGGACGTCATACAGACGTTTTCACTATATTCATTACACTCATTTGTAATGAATATAGTGAACATTTTACAAGTTCAATTAAATTTAATTGAGTTTTTCATTTAAAACGAAACAGAACTTTTGGCAGTTTTTCCCTTATATGTATATAATACAGTAAATTTACAAAGAGTTTATTAAAAAATAAATTATTTTAAAAATTTTTGATTAAAAAGTTTAATTTTGATTTCTTAAAAGCATTTTATAAACAAATCATTCTTCGCGTTAGAAGTTTTGATATGATAACCGCAATTCAACCAAACAGAGACAGAGCTCATGCTGGAGATGCCCTAATAATAAAATCTGTTATTAAATATACAAGAATCTACATCTGAGATATACTTACAAGTAGCTGAAGTTAAGGTGAATTGTAATAACAGTGATATATCAATATTTTCTGTCTACTATCCCTACTATGCAAGTAGTATACGTAAAGATTTATTCGCGACAAATAATTATTGTTATCACCGACCTGTTTATATATATATATGTATGATTCCGAAATTGGCATAAAAAGTGTGGTATTCCACACTTACTCAAAATTTGATTAAAAAATGTTATATTAATGGAAATGTCGATATATCAACACATATATCATATTCTTTATTAAGTGAAAGGTTGCCACCCGTTTCATTTAAATGCATCAATGTTAAAATTAAATAACTAGATATGAAAACTAAAAAATATGTTGACTTTTGGGATGCATATCTTATCTCACCATTTCAAAACCTGTTGGGACCTAGGATATACTATTCTTATAGATCTTTTAGATTTTTCCTAAAAATAAAATTCTAAAATGTTAACACTTATAACTAAACAACATGGTTAAAAAATATAATTGACAACGATCTTGATATTCAAAAAGTTAAAGGTTAAATTTAAAAAAATAGCGCAAACTCCTTAATCAAAAACTTCTCCACCGAAATATTCTTCCCAAAATTTTTTATATGACTCTGATGAAATAAGACGATGAAAAGAATACATATTTTAGATTTCCCATTTTTAAAAAAAGTATAACCTAACGTTGGTCTTAATACTTTATTAAGGTGCCAATACTGATCAGAAAAAAAATATAACCAAGAATTTGTGTAATTTTTTGTTCAATAAAACATAATTTATAGACGAAAATTTGGAAGAATTTCTAAAGATTAAATTTATGACTGATTAGCAGACCCGCAAACTTCGTTTTGCCAAAAAAGAAAAATGTAGCTTTGTATGGACGATACCTCTCCTCCTTATACAGTAAAACAATTCCTTGAGAAAGTTCTTTATTCGATAATCAATATTTACTTTGTATGGGCGATACACCTTTCCCTGGTCTTATCCGTCCTACATTTTCTCCAGTTCCTTGAGAAAGTTGTTTGGACCAAATTAGAGAACTCTCACTGTTATAGTTCTTAAGATAATTGATAATTACTATTTGCTTTGTACGGGGGTACTTCTCCCCCTGGTTCTATCGGAATTTTTTTTATAGCCTATGTTTCTTTCGGGTGTTTTGGGATCATTCTGTGAAAATTTCCATTAGTTTTAGACTCTATACGTTACATACATACATACATACATACATACATACATACATACATACATACATACATACATACATTCATACATACGTACATACATATAAACATATTTTATCTATATATTTTATAAATATATAGATAAAATATTTATGGTCACTATACATAAAGCAGTACAGTATGAATGTATTTGTATTCAATAATATTGCTAATTGAACGATCTTGATAATAAATCTAGTAGTTTCTTCGGGTCAAGTTCACTAACAGTTGTGATTTCAAATATTTTTGTTGTTTTAACATTTGCAAAGCAACAAGTATGTTAATTATATTGGTTCAACTTCTGTCCAAGATCAAGAAAAGAAAGTTATAGATTCATGTTTCATGAAATGTGTGTTCTCTTATTATTAATTTGGTTTAGGTTTTGACTTATTAAACAGTAAAACAACTTATAAAAAATCACTGTTGAGTTTAGCTATATAAAATTGTCGATGCGATTTTAAAAGTGTAACCATTCTATATTCGGTATTAAACTCTTTGTAAATTTCCAAATTTTTAAGAATTTATTGCATTTTAACCTTGATGGAGACAAGTCCTCTTTAGATAGTGAACGACTGTATGCAGAATTATCAATATTAGATGATGAGAAGTATGGATAAAAACAAACGTGGGAGTCTTTAAATAGTAGTTTACTGCAAATAAGGCGGGGTGGTTTAAAAATGTTAATTTTGTAAAATTTATATATATATATATATATATATATATATATATATATATATATATATATATATATATATATATATATATATATATATATATATATATATATATATATATATATATATATATATATATATATATACGTTGAAAATATTGAAAATTGGTTTTAATATAATATAAACATACCTTGTTTCGAAACTATATTTAGGTCTTTTTATGAAAAGGAATTTCGGTAGATAATCTATGAACACATTTTTCACCCACGGTGCCATTCGATGTGTTTGTGGCGATCGGAAATGTACGTTTAGAACAACGACAGTAACACATATGCTTAAAAAAGTAAAAGAGAATAATACGACTTAAATATTATAAATAATTAAATAAATTCGGATTATTAAAATATAATTTATAGAAAACTTTTTTCCTTGTTGTAACATACGGAATGAATTATTAATTCTAAGAAACGTTTTGACCAACAATTCAAAATGTTTGGTGTTAGGAAGGGATCAGATCATATATTGGTTTCAACATTGTTCTTTACTGTTATAGAGTATTGTATTACAAATTCAAACATTACAGTAATTAGAACCATTCACTTTAATACTTTCTTAGCTCTGAAATAGTTTTTAAAAAAATTTAATATATATATATATATATATATATATATATATATATATATATATATATATATATATATATATATATATATATATATATATATATATATATATATATATATATATATATATATATATATATATATATATATATATATATATATATATATATAACTTAAGCTTGGCGCTCTCTTCGGAAATGTGCACTGTATTCAACTTAATAAGTGAACACCAATTTCCTCATGCCTTTAAACATAACTTTGTAACCGTTAGTTCTGGTCCTGAGGGGAGCTACAAATTTATGATCTTCTAAAATACTTTGGAAAGATAATTACTTGGACAATTGTAATAATTACATAATAAAGTTTTTAAACTTTTTTACAAAATTACACCGACTTTAACTTTAAGTAAATTCCATAAGAATTAAGATAATTTTATGAAATTTGAATATAATATGGACAAAGTTGTCCTTAATGTAGGGCTAAAAAAATACTCCTACTTTTTCATTCCAAAATACTTAATATTCCAATTCAGTGTAAATTTATTTTAAAAATTCACTATTTTCAGAAAATTATTCGTCCTGCCGTTATAAGAGCTTTTGCCCGTTATGGATTTCTTGAGCGGGTAGCTAATGTACCTATATAATCATGATACCTTTTTGACAATTGATATTTTTTCGCTCCTCAAAAATCTAAGAAAATATATGAGAAAATTAACGAAATTTTGATCCAAATAGAAAATATGAACCAAATTTATTTGAGTTATCTTAAAACTTTTGACCAGCCGGAAGGACAGTCAGACGGACTTTATTTAATCGAAAATCAGAAAGTGATTCCAAGTCGAGTGGTATACTTAAATGTGGGTGGTGTGATTTTTTCTGTATGGTCTTTTGGGTATAAAGGAGTAGACAATTTATTTAATAAAATAATTATTTACCTTATAGACACCAATATCATAGCAAATATTAAATATTTGCCCAGAAGAGGCACTACTAATGATGTGGGCGGTATTATTTCAACTACTAATAAAAAGAACACGTGAAGACTAATAAGAATTGAAATAGATAGTGTAACCTGTTGCAAATAAATAACATTATTCCTTTACATTATATAAAATAATCACTAAATAGCATAAAATATACTCACCTTTTCCCCACTGTCTGATGGCAGATAGAATGTAAGTACCGTAAGAAAAGAAATTCCCATACACGGAATTATAATGTTTACGGTATAAAAGAGAGTTTTACGACGCATAGTTATATTAAATGTAATATCCAGGTAGGGTTCGTCACAACATGTGTAAAACTTTTCATTCCTATTAAAATAAAATTAATTTAACAAAAAACTACTATAACTACATACATATAACTTACCTTACAGCCGGTACTTCCAATATATCCCATTCAACCGACATATAAAACTCTGAAAGATCTACTCCCACATCAACAACATTACTTCCTTGTTGTTCATCCATATGTCTTAAATCAACCTTTTGTTTATTATTTAGCAGCATTCAGAATTATCGGTGATGTTCAGGTTGCATTTTTTTACAAATTATAAATAAAAATACACCGTTATTGTAGTTATAGCAATAATTAATTAATAAATTAGTATATATCTTTTTGCAATATATTTTGTTTATTATAAGAATTTACTTAAAGGTCAACAAAAAATAAAAAAAGAAATAATTAATTTGATCGATTAAAAAAAGCATGCAAATATATTGATATTTATACGAACATAATTCAATTAAATTTTTAAATAATAAACATAAATATGGTGTACATATTTATTTAGGATAATGAACCATAATGTAAAAGTAAAAAATAATAATTGCAAACAAATTTAGTTAAGGGAAATATTACAATCTAGAAATCAAACATAATTTTATTTAATAAAATGTCATAACTAAACATCATACACAAATACAGACAGATACAAGGAATGCATACAATATCTATTGTATGAAGTATATGGGGATGTAAGTATATATATATATATATATATATATATATATATATATATATATATATATATATATATATATATATATATATATATATATATATATATATATATATATATATATATATATATATATATATATATATATATATATATATATATATCGAATGATAGTGTAGTTTTCTTTTTTTGTGTTTTTAGTTCACTAGTAAAAATAACAAAAAAAGTTATTAATTCATATACAATTAATTATATTTATGTAACTTAAAAACAAGAAGCATTAAAAATAAATTTATGTATAAAACATTTTTCATGACGCTTACAAATTTGAATTATTTACATTGATATTTTTAATAAATATTTTTAATAAATAAATTTAATAAATTTACTATTTAAAAAAGTAAAAAACGAATATAATTGAATGTTAAAAAAGGATATTACAAAATTACATAAAATAATTTTCCTTTAATTTATACTGCTATTATTTTTAATAAAATAATTGATAAACTGTGTTTAAGTTGAACTGCTAATTGAGTAATAAATGTATTGGTGAATAACTTTATGAAAAGTTAGTACCAACAACAACAGCAACAGGTCTCGATGGGAAAGAATTTCTGGCTTTATTGTAATTTTTATAACCACCACTACTACAAAAGGTGAAGAGGTAATGACATAAAAACAAAACCACTTAACTTACAGTTTTAATTTTTCTTTATTTGTTTGAAGAAATAAAATAACATTTTAGAAAAAATATTTTTTAATTCTAATTACTACTGATGAAATTTGGAACTTTATTGGACCTATTTTTTGTGCTCTTTAATTATCCCGGGCAGGGGTTTTTTATTGTTCCTATACCACAAGTTATAAATATACTTTTGGAACTTTTCTTCAAGATTTTCTTAAACATCGGCAACTTAAAATTTTTTACCAGGAACTTGCAAAAAAATTTGTAAAAACTTATGTTTCTACATCCATTGAGCAGTAAGAATATTTCTTTAAGAAAACTTGACTTCATTCGGCCTCTAAATTTTTAGCAGCGTTCCTGTTAAGAACTTTTTGAGCCCCGTATGTTTTTAAGCCTATATTAGCTTTGACTTTTTGCACCAAATAATGCGTTTGGCCAACTTTATAGGAACAAGTCTGGTCACTTATTTTAATCAGACAAATAATATATTCATTAAATATAAAAATTGACATGTTTTTCAAAGGTAACTTGATCAAAATAAAGAAAAAAACAGTCAAATAATGCTTGACTTAAAAGTTTAGTTTAGAATTTTTAGTTGCAGCATTAAAAAATAATAATAAGAATTCATTAATGTAACATAACAAATATTTTATTTATAAGGGAATGTCGAAATGACTCGCCTTTCACTGAGATATACAAAATAAATATTTCTTATTGCTTTAGAAACATTTGGTTTATTTTGGAAATATGTTAACGTAAAATACGTTGGTCCGGAGTGTGAAAATCCTAGACAACCAATATATTCTTACGATTTATTCATGTAAATTTAATACTCTTCGTTTTCAACATGGGATTTTTTGAAATTTGTCAATGTCAATGATTAATTGGGTCTGTATCTATTTACTGCTAACAGATATACGAATTAAACTTGGAGCTGTTCGAAATAACGAAAGAAGTAATCGATATCTCTATATTTGTGTGATCACTATTTTCATGCGATTTCGGGTATTAATTAAATAGACACAATTACAAAATATTTGTGTATTTATTTATTTATTTATTTATTTATTTATTTATTTTAAATAAATATTTTAAATAATAGTGTAGATAATAGGGACTGTTGGTAATAAATCCAAGTCAAAATCAATTTAACTGGACATTCTTGTTTGTTTGTAATCGAAGCTCAAAGCAGATTATTTCTCATATCTTTCATTGATTTGGCTCCAAGTGTTTATTATACAGAGAGTTAAATTTTAATTTTTAAAATATCTTTAAATTTTCGCTCTTCGATAAGTGTTAAATTCTAAAAAATTATTAAAAACAAAAAGATCAAAATCTAAAAAGTGTAAAAAATGAATAATTCTCACAAATTGTGTATTTCTGTGGTTATGTTTTTGTTTTTATTTAAACCAATTCGCATTATAAATTTAGTAAAAGATACAACAAATCGAAACAAAAAATAATAACTACATTATATAATTTGTTTTATTAACAACTTTGGATAAAGAAAAAGAGTCTGTACACTGAAATTCATTTTGAAAAAGTTTGTGAAAAAATAAGGGTAGCACTAGGGCAAAATGAATTGGTCAGATGAAATGCCGACATTCATTCTAACGAATCTTATGTTTAAAGGTGCTCCCATATATCATTAGAAATGTTACTTTCAGTTGATTTTAATTTCCAGGGAAATGCAAAGACAAATTTGGCGAAAATTTAGTTAGCTTTTTTAAAATTAACTAGTAACTTTTTTAAAACAAATAATATGTATTTAATATTAAGACATAAATTAACATTCACACAAAGCAAAAAGTTATTATATATGTATGTAAGTACATATATTGTACATGCAAACGTATAAACGAACATGCAGATGCTATAAATTCGATGATTTTTTTAAATTTTTTACATCAAAATATATTGTAAACTTTTTGATAACATTTCAAATATAATAAATAATAATTAATTAAGTCGAATTCATATAAACCAACTGTTTATCTTTCAATTTTACATTGAATACAAAGTTGTATTCTTTTTATTTTGTGAATCTGTCAATTTCTTAGAAAGTTCGATAAGACAAAGTTGTCAAATCTAAGTTATAAAGTAAAAGTTAATGCACTGCTTTTAAGAAAAATTGTCTTTAATAATAGTTTTAATATCTTTAAAATTATGACTGATAATTTAAAAATAGATCCTATATTTTTTGCATAAAAAAACCTGTACCAGGTTCACATCACGCGTCAAATAGTTTCGTGCATTTCCGGAAAGCAACAAGTATGTTTCAAGACATCTTTGAATGTCTGTTAACAACTTTTTATAAAGAAATCACATTTTTTTCAGCTTCAATTAATTTTCCTCCGTTGTTCATCAAAAAATTAAATAAATCAACTTGTTAAAATCAGCTGTAGGAAGCAGATCTATTTACATTATTTTTTTTTTTTACAGCCGCATAGAATTCGTAAACACTTATAACGCGTGGTCTGGACACCCGACTTTAAATTTGTACTCGAAACCCTGTGTATGGAGAATTATTAAAAAAAAAGAACACGATACATTCACAGTTGTCACTAACAAATCTTGTGTAATTATAATTTTTATAACAAGTAAAAAATGTAAAGTTTAGTTTATTATAGTTTAAAAAGTATAAAAATAGCGTAAAAATAAAGATTTATTTTTACATCTCATACACATAGAAAAAATCAATGTAAAATTAATTAATTTTACAAAATTAATTAAAATTAATTTTAAAAAATTAATTAAAATATAAATAATTTAAAATTTTTTCTGTTATGATTTTGTCTCATAAACAAAAAATGGTTACTTAACACTGTTTCACATTTAATACAGCTTCTTGAAAATATCCTTGAATTTTTACTACTTAAGCATTTAGTACTTAAAAGTAATTTTAATAATTTATCGTGGTATAATTTTATATATTAATATCGAAAGATTCTTATATGTACAATATTATTTTACCAAAAACGTAAAATCGTTCAATCAAAACTAAATGAAAAAAATATTCAATCTTGAATCAACTGTGTTCAACGTTGATTTTGCTTCATGTTTTTCTGTGTGTATAACTTAATACTTTGACAAACTTTCATTCCAATTTTTCGTTTTATAATTGGCAGTTTTAAGAAAGTTCTTCGTCAAATATCATTGAGCTTTGTTAATAATTGTGGACGTGAGCTTCCAACTACATACATACAGCTAAATCGACTGTGAATTAAATTGATGCAAAAATATACACATCAAATTTAGCGTTATAGACGGAGTGACAAAGTTTTTATATCCTCTTCACAACTTGTGGTGGTGGTGGTGGAGGATATTAAAATAAATATAATATAATAAGATTTGTACAAGTCTTTTATGACAAATATACAGGCATCGCGATTTCCCATAGATCCCATATAAGTAATTAACGAATAATATTTTCATTGTCCGTAAATTTTTTATATATTAAAAATCTCGATTAAAAATAATTATTTTTAGCTAACACATCAGATTGGATATACTTCTGTTTTAAAATAACAGTAACTTTTAATTACTTATATATTATATTTTTTTTAAATTAAAGTTATTATTATTAAAATAAACTTAAGTGCCAAGCTAAGCACCGCTCGGTGCTTCATGGAAAATCTAAATCGAATCTAAAATAAATTTAGGTATACACAATCAAGATGCTTTCTCTTCAATTTGAGCAGAGCTAGTTTTTTTTTCAATGCAAATTTTGTTGCAATCATGATAAAATTTAAATTTTCACATTTTTTGTTCTTTTAATTATTTAAATTTAATTGATGTGTAACCACATCAGCTTGTCATTATATAAATATTGTTTAATTAGTTACATTATTTGTTTGTAAATCTAGATCTAGATTTAAATATGTATAATTTCAAAAAAAAAAAAATACATATCAAAAAGACAATGAGAATGTCTTTTTGATATGTAAAACTGAACGGTGCACGAAGGAACAAATGTATCCACGACACTCAGTGTAACAAATATAAATAAAATGAAACTCATGAATGACCATACAACAGCCCATAAAACGTTAAATGGTGAACTAGTGACAACCGACAAGAATCGCATCACGACTTAAGGGAAATACATTTCTAAATGAGTATGATGTTATTTGTTACAGGAATTCAAATATTTGCTTTATTAAATTTTTTTAACGTTTTGTAGACTCTAATAATGGATGTGGTAACGCTTGCCATACAACTTAACTTAATACATAAGCCAATTGTCTTTTAAACTCGCAATTCTGTCTTTACAAAATATAATATTTATGAAAAATTTTATAATTACATGTACAGTAGAAAGCACAAAATCATTATCATCATCATCATTAATCATCAACTGCTTGAAAATAAAGGTATAATTTTGTATGCAGATTGCGTGGGCGAAGATTTCAATCCAAGTGACATTACGAACTCCAATAGAGACTGCCTTTGTTCATTTGCAAAAAAAGCAAAGTACTCTGAGGTCTTTCATTGAATCTTTTTGACTAGTTTAACTTCAAGTAGTATTTAAATTTATTTCTAATTTGTTTTGATGATTTTTTCTAAATACATTTTCTTTCAAAAAAAGTTTAGAATATTTTTTAATTTTTAGTATTTATAATATACTTAATTATTATGGCTTTTAGATCAGAATATTTCTCCGACCTTCTAATTCAGCTTGTTTTCTCTTTAATTTAATTAAAAGAAAACACATCACTTATTCAAATTCAATACGTTTATTAACATATATTTAGAATATATATGTTTGAAATTCAAAAACTAAACTATATTAATAAACACTTCAACTCAAAAAAACATAGAAGTAATCACTCTAGCTGTCTTGATACTGAAAATTTTTTATGATTTTTACTGTTCAAATCCATTTATTTTTATTTAAAAATTTTAGACGGACAGATAAATAGACATAGCTAAAACGACTTTATGGGACGACATCCTCACCCTCAGACTTCTTGTGATGGTGGATGATATATAACCATATTTATAACCGAAAAGAAAATTAAATTCAAAATTAATCTTCGGGACATTAATACAATTTGCAATAAATAAAATATTTCATTCCAAAACTCGTTCAAATTTATTTTTTCTTAATAAAGAAGAAAGCAAGCAAAATTACAAAAAAAAAAAAAAATGACGATAATAAAATTATTATAATATGAAATCATGCAAATATAGAATATATTCCTAATATCTAATTTTACCACATCAATACTTAAGTATTAACAATAATAAGTTCTAACTTTTGTGATATATTGTATATATATGTTATAATATTATATACATATCTGTATATTTATATGTATATACACTATACGAGTATAAGCAAGATTTGAGCAACTAAATTTATTTTGATCTTGGATGAGTGAGTACATGAAAGATTTTCATTATTTGTAGACATCTGTTGATATTTGCGAATATGAATGTAAGTATACAGTTGTTAAAATATTTAAGTGAAATAGGGATTGATATTTTTGTTTTTTGTTTTGAAGTTATTTTTTATTTTTATACCCTACACCATCATTGGTGTTTGGGGGTATTAGGCGTTTTACAAGTGTTTGTAACGGGAAGACTTTTAAGTATACCGTTCGACTAAGAATCACTTCCCGAGTCGATTTATCTTGTTCGCAAAATACAGGTCGCAGTTTTGAAGATATTATTACGTGATATTATTTTGGCCTCAGGATGATGCCTATTGAAATTGGTTTTGATCGGACCATTATTTTATATAAACTCAGTACAAATATACCCCGTGAATTTGGTTTTTAATTCCTAAATATAAAACGATTTTAACCAAATTTTGCAAAAATATGTCTTATTATATTGTAAAAAGATAATAATATATATCACACATAAGCATAAATGAGAAAAGAAAATTATACGAGGATCGTTCATAAATTTTTCGTAGCTGACATTTACAACCAACAATGTGGTGTAGGGTATTACATAGGATATTACATAGTCGGGCTTGACCGACTAGAACATTTTTACTTGTTTTCATTATAATTAATAAATTTAAAAAATATCAATAAAATTTTTGTTGACTGCAGTTTTGATTGTGTATGAATAATAATAAAATATTTTAAAATTTTACCATACCTTCTGTAACCCTGGGTCTATATATATACATTAAAATTTTCGAACATAAGAAATAATGCCTGCAGAAAATCGGGGCGAGAAAAAAACTCACTTAGTCGAGATATTAATATAAAAAATTTATTTTTTTTTTATATTTTTATTTTTAAACTTTATTGTTAATTACAAAAATAAATACGGATTATGTTCGAACACTTATTGCGATATAAGTTGAGGAATAGTTTCTTTATTTGAAATGGAAAAAAATTAATGCGTATACTGAGCCCATACGTATTAAATACTTGGATCGAAATATAGTTAAATTTCTAGGCTTCAATGGGTAGTCGAATATCTCAAATTATTGCGATGTACCTTTAAGTTATACTAGATCTCAAACTAAGTGATTCTTTTATTATATTTTATACAATTCGTAGTTTAGTAGGTACAATCATTAATATTTTGATTAATATTTTGATAAAATCGGCAAATCTGCTGAAGATTAAATACTACACGCAGAAAATAAACATGATTCTTGATTGATTATGGAAACAATTTTATGGTTTTATTTTTATCATGAGTGCTTGTGTTTGGTAATGATTTTATAAAATGAAATTAGTTATTTTATATAATTTTTGATGAATGACTCATGACATACATATCACTGAGAAATCACTTAGTGATTGAAGCTATATAGTTTGATTAAAATAATTTAATCGAGACAACCAAATATCTTCTCTGCCTACAGAAAATGAAAAAATATGATTCTTGATAGATAAGATAGATTTGTAAGAAATAAATTGATGCATCTAAAAGTTATAAAATAATTTATTATTTAAAAATAAAACTAAGAAAATTATTTTTAAAATATTGTAAATTGCGTAATTCTAAATTTTTTTTCTTTGGAACATGATGGAATAAAACTAAGAAAATTATTTTTAAAATATTGTAAATTGCGTAATTCTAAATTTTTTTCTTTGGAACATGATGGACTCGACTGTAGGTTTGAAATGGCTAATTTTTACTCTTTTTTAGCTTTCCTAATATAAAATGTAAGACATCATTAATTTATAAGGAATGATATAAAACTATGTTCGTTTGTTCGTTATTGATCTAAAGAGTTTGCTATTTAAAGTAATATCAGTTACCAAGACGCAGTCTTCATCATGTTTTTATTTCACTAAAGAAGCTTTGGAATGGTAATCTTTTTTGTGACAAAGATAAAATTGATTTCTTAGGGGTTCTGCTACTCCAGAAAATATATTAAACCTAAAAACCCCATTTCATTGTTATAACCATTTTATGAAATAACAATAATTCATCTGTAACATTAACATCTTTCGCTGATTAGCATAAGTTCTTTGGTATATTGTAATATATGTTTATAGTCCAATTTCCTAACACAATTTATATTTCATATTTCCTAACATAATGGTCAATAAACTTTGGTTATGAGCCCAGAAAATAAAAATTTCATTACATTTTAATGACAATGAATTTCACAAAACTATATGTCATCCTGAACATGACAGGCTTCATAAAATCCGCACTGTTATAAAGCATTTTAATGAGAAGTTTGCTACAGTGTTTCAAAGGTTAAATGTTTAAAGGTTTTAGAACAATTTTGTGCGTGATGATAGATTTGAGTTGCATAGCTTGAAAAGAAAATTATATATTAAGCCCATTATCTCCTTATGCTGGAGCATTGCTTTTAATTGAAGTCAACATATATGACAATCAATTCCACAACTTCAAAAAACATAGGAAAATATAATTGTGAACATTTGCCAAAAGTACGTGGGTTACTCCGATGCAAAGATAAATATGTGACAATGCATGATGACGATGATGATGATGATGATGTAAATTTCCATCATATATTTTTTTCATTAACGTATGAATGAACATATAAAATTTCGTTTTATGTAAAACTGTTTTTATTAGTTTGTATGTGTTAATGTTGTTTAAAACTTTAAACGTTTATACATGTGGTGAAGGATTACATAAAATATAAAAGTCTTACTTGATAATATTCCAAAATTTTTCAAAATCGGATCAGTAGAAAAAAGTTTTATCCAAAAATATCACATATGTGAAATTTTACATGTGTATAATATAATCAATAGAAAATTATGTAACTGATTAATCCATTAAAAAGTGTATTCCTGAGTTTCAAAGGTTTACTTTTCTTTAAATTTTAGAACTTAAAAATTTAAAACCAATTTTAGTTCGACTTCTTTTGTAAGGAATTGCTTCCTTCGATAGGTTATGTAAATTTAAAAGGAGTTTGCAAAACTCTAATTTATAATAATTTCCCTCCGTTAAAGTGTTCAGACTTTCTGACACACATGTGTAAGGTGGAAGAGCTTAAAGATTCGGAAAAGCTAGAATTTAGAATACTTAATTGTTTACATATCATAGTAGTAAATTGTATGTAGCATTTTAATTACCAATAGATTATATTCTTAGTTGAATATTACTTTTATTTGTTTAGAATTGGTTTAAAATATAATTTATTTAGAACTGAATAAGAGTAAATAATACTCTTTGTGCAAAAAATCAAAGTGGTTATTATTAAATTTTTTATATTATACTATATTATACTACTTCAAACTTCTGAAAGCTCTATATAGCTTAAAAAAGAAACACGCTATCGAATCGTTTCATATGAAACATTAGTGGGAAACAAATATCAGACACATATTTGAGGTATTATTTTTGAATGAATGAAATATTTTCGATTTCATACAGATCGTGGAACTAGAACATACAAATTTATAATCTTAAGTTACCTGAAAAAATTGTGTACATATGTATGTAATATATAAAATAAATGATTATTTCCCAATTATATTATTTTGGTTTTGTTGTATCACTAAAACACTTATTTAAGACATTTTAAAAAAACATCTATAAAGAAAAACATACATAAACACAAAAAATGAAGAAATAGAAGAAGAAACATGAAGCAAAGAAAGGCAAATAATTGTTGAAACGTTTATTAAATGTTTTGAATATTCAATGAGCTTTGAAAATAATAAAAATAAATAATTGTCATCATCCTTCTCCTGGAATTTATAATTTAGAATAAATTATTCATGCATATAACTAAAAAACATTTACACAGGATGACAGGATATCGAAGTTTTAGTAGGCCTAATCATATTTAGATATTATTTTTTATTATTTTTATTATTTTCTAATTAAAAAAAATAATAATTTTAGAGTTATTAATTGATAAGATTATTATAAATAAAGTTGTAACATATAAAAATTAAAGTACATTAGCATTAAGTATTATCTTTAGAGAGAGTGAGAGAGAGAGAGAGAAAGAAAGAGAGATTTGAAAAGTAATGAACTTTAAATACATGCTTGTTTCTTGTATTTCCGTGCTACATTCCCATGCAACAATTTCAATGTCGAATGAATGATTGAAATGTTAAATATCAAGATAAATATAAAGTCGTTCCAACATTCCACATTCAATTTAGCAACAAAATCATGCTTCATCCTTTTAAGCACTTTTATAAAGGAAAACTTGATTTAATATTTATATTTTACAGTTTCTAGAATTCATGCATTCTATTTATTATATTCTTAAAGAAAAACATATAATAATGTAATATTTTTTTCATCTCAAATACTTTAGCATTTAAAGTGAATTTATTCAAGTGTGAGTTTGAATAACATTTAATTCAAACATTTCGATTTTACTGATCAAATTTTTTTAAATCCTTAAAAAATATTTTCGAATTGCATTAAAAAAAATTTAAATTATTAAAAACTACATGGATGGGACAAAAATATTTGTATATCGTTTATTAAAAATATACCGATTGATATGTCTATTACAATTATTTAAAATCATATGGTTGTCAGCTTCACAGAATTCTGTAGTTTTAAAACAAATCAGCAAATCGGTTTGATCAACTATTGGGTTTTTTATGATTTTTTCAGGATCTAGAGAGACATATTTTTTAGCTATATATATTACACTCAAAAAGTCAATTCAATCCCCCAGTTATTGGGGAAAATTTTAAAATATTTCAATTAGTAAAATGCAGTTTAATACTAGCGCTTGAAGATGTTAGATATTTCTTAACCCTTTAGCTATATTGTAATCATACTTATACATATTTAAGGCAGAAATACCCAAAGCAAATTAGATAAAAAATTCTGCTAACACAACAATATTTCACATATACACTATCTCTCTTGATAAAAAATATGAAAAATAAACATAATAATAATAATAATAATAATAATAATAATATTAATAAATCAGTAACTTTTAATCGGCTGGACATAAAAGATAATAGTCTATAAATATTTTTAAGGGAAATATTGATCTTGAGACTCCTAATTAAAGTGTGGAAACATTTTTTGAAAAATTTTTATTTCTAAGACAGAAATGAATTCGTCAGCATCAAAAAATAAAGTGAATATAGATTCGTTTTTAAGACATATTAATTATAAAAATGAAAAGTTTTTTTAATGTAAAATTCTACAGAATTAATATTTAGTTCTTCACACCCATGACTGGACATTTCCGAGTATTTACTCGGACGGGGGGGGGGAAATTCTAATTATATTTAAGTGTAAAGAGTTTTGATATGTATGTTTAACTACCTAATTTCAAGTACTTGTTATTAGGTCCAATATTCGAGGGGTCTATTGTATTGAAATTTTTAATTTTTTTTTTTTTAATTTTTATAATATCTCATTTTCACCATAGACAGCTACTGAAATATAGCGAATTTGTATTTGAGATGATATTATATTTAATTAAAAAATTAAGAAAAACGTTTAGTAAAGATAAAAAATTTCATCATAAAAATATATTTTCAATTCAGTAACATGCAAGCATTTTTTAATATTAAAAATTTTATTTTAAACTAAATGTCATGCTACGTTTAAATTTTTAAATTTCGAATTTTAAATTTTTTGATATATTTTGAAAGCAACTTTATAAATACATACACATACATACATACATACATACATACATACATACATACATACATACAAACATACATACATACATACATATATGTATTTAAAGAAGTAAAGTAAACAAATACATGCAAATGCAACAAATATCATTGAATATTCAAAATATCATAACTAATGTTTATAACATACATACATACATACATACATACATACATACATACATACATACATACATACATATAGCAATTACCACTTAAAAGCTTTACAGATTTTTACAATGGATCAAAGTGGAAATAATTTTAAACTTTATATAAAATTTTGCATTTATAATAGAAAAGTATAGAAAACATGAAATTTTATTTGTGAATTTTACAAATGTAAAATTCATTTTAATTACATTTAAGTCTATATATGAAGAGTGTTCAAAGAAACACTCGTGTTAATATTGTTTTATAATAAACTTCAATACAGAACGAGCTCTAAGTCATTATTGTTTAGTCCCTTTGTAAAATATCCGCAAAATTTTTATTTGGCATCTGAGTAACTTATTTTTAAAGAAAAACTTCTTTAAAAACAATCTAAATAAATAAATTTGATTTTAGCAATAAATTACATAATAAATGTTTATATTCCCTTTTATATAATATCGATACTACTGCTACAGAGATACAATCAATTTATCAATCAATATTACGTTTATAACAAAAATATTTCGAATGTTTGTATTTTTTTTTTTTAATTTTTATTTAATGAAGAAATTAGACTAATCTGAAAATATCCCTTGATTTGGGCATTTACACAAAAAACAAATTTTAAATCATTAAAAACCAAATAATATGAAATTTGTCACAATATCTTGTTAATTCTGTAAAATTAGTTACAAATCTTGAATCATGTTCTGACACTCCAAAAATACGAATATAAAAAAACATTACATTATACAATACAATACAATAACTTTGAATATACCAGTAAATTTTTCTTTTACACCTTCGACCACCAGATGTGGTGAACTTTATGCATTTATTGCCTTTATCAATCCGTGTGTAACACCAAGAAGGAATCATCCAAGACTCTATAAAGTATATACACGCTATATTTCTCCATTAATGGTTGTAGGTCAATGAAATTTGGCTGTTTAAAAGTAGCCAAATCTGTTCATTACAAAAAATCAACCACAAAATTTAATAGGTGGTGAGGGTATTATACCATCCCTTTTAAGATACCGTTAGACTCAGAATCACTTTCTATATCGATTTAAGCATGTCCGTCTGGCTGGCTTTCCATGTAAAGCGATGAGTTAATTTATACGAAGAACGGTCCATAATTTCTCATAGAACTCATACAACCACCCTTGTAAATATAAGTCATTAAAAACCAATTATGTGGTATAGGGTGTTACATAATCGGGCTTGTCCGACAATTACATTCTTACTTTTTTGTATAAATAACGGATTCAAACATAATTTTGCCATATTGAACAAGTAGACAACAATGTTTAATGTTATTTTTTGATTCAGTTAAAATTAAATGTGTTTAATTACATTTTGAGTAGTAAAATATCAAAGAACAAACAAGAAAACAACTGCATTTATTTTAAAACAATATTAAATTACAAATTTTTATCCATCTATATTTATTTAAGATTTAACATTATTTTACAATAAAAGTCAAATTATATTTTCAACGCTGGTTTTGCTAAAAATGTTTTTCTGTAGTAGTAGAAAAATGTTATAGTAATAAGTATAAGACATTTTATAAAACATTTGTACGTAAGTAGGCTTATAGATGTATTAGGATATAAATATGTGGCACAAGATGACTGTTACCACATACATGTAGTGTATTGCAATCAAAACACTATGCTGATAATAAATAAAGCACTTAAAAACGAGTTATTCCATGTTAAAACAACAATGTTCCATGATTAAAGGTCGATTAAGATTCGTATGTCGAAAAACAAAAATTTAATCTGAAATTTTGGCCTGAAAATTTCAAATCTGTTATGTTTCAACTAAAGCGAATTGTGGAGGATTAATGTGGGTGTCTGAAAATATTAAGAAATTACTTTTAATGAATCCAAATTGAAGTTTTCGTTACATAGTCCGGTTATTAATTCAATTAAAATTATAGTGTTAAGATTAAAATAAAATAAAATAAAATATAATAAGTTCAATGTAAAAATTAAAAAAATATTGCAACTATATGAAAAATTAATATAAATTTAATTTTTTCCCCAAAAACAAATATTTTGAACTTTTTATTATATTGTTTTAACTTTAACTTTATTAATTTTTACAAACAATATATTTCAACAAAAATTAAACAATTACAGTTTTTTTTGAAAACAAATAACGTCGTTGGCACTTTGCATAAATTATTTGTCAAAAATTTCGGTATTATATAAGGTATTGACGTATGTTCGATAAAATTAATATTATTTTACAAGGATGTTGTAATGACGAAAAAATTTAAAGTTAACTTTATTTCTCACTTTAATTAAAGTTACTTTTTACTATTTCGAACAAAAAATGCAAGTTGTATTAATGACCTGCCTTTATTCTTTGAAATAACTAAAGGAAACTTAAATTAATGCGAGAAATAAAGTTACCTTTTTAAATTAGTCGTCCAATCTCAATCCTTGCACAATTTGAAAAATAAATCGTACAAATAAGAAATAACATCGCAATACCAATAATTTGTGCACCTATCTTCTAAAAATTTGGAATATGGACGTATTTAAATATTTATACAGCTATGGTAATAAAAATGGGACAACCTTAAATTGTTCATTAGTTTAAAATTTTTCTAAAGAAAAATTACGAAAAACGCTAGTAACAAAAAATTGTGAAAAATATTCCATCAATCAAACGTACCAGAATGGAGGCAAGGTAGATCATATGGAAAATGCATAAAGATGGGGAAAAGTGAAGTAATGTAAATTTATACCAAAAGTGTATAATGCAATTATAGACAGATAGCGTCTAATATTAATAAAAATGAGATTAAATGATTAAAATTTTTTATATTGAGAACCATACAAAGCAAGTTAAGTGGACATCTATGCAGGATAATAATCATGAAGGGTCATTCAAAAAAGGATTTTGTGAGGATGTGAAGAAGATTGACATTTTGAATAGGACAGCACAGAGTCTTGACTTTAATCCCATAGAGAACCTAAAAAAACGAAGTCAAGGTTGAAATTGTTAAAAAATCATAACTAAATATTAACATGCTTTACAACAAAAATTAAAAATAAAATATAAAACTTAGTTTTATTTTTTTAAATAGTGTACATTTATGTATTCAGTCCATTTCAGTGGTGTTCAAACTTAATGAATATTTTTTGGTTTTAATATTCATGAATTTCCAATTAAGTTTTAACAACATAAAGTATTCTCCGAAAAATCTACCAAAAATTTAGAAAATATTATCTTTATTGATGGCATTTGCAACATTGTAGCATAATAAACTATAAATCATAAAATGTGACATTTTATAAAAGATATTTCATAAAAATATATTTTATATTGAGACCTGTACACTGTTCACAACGTTTACATGAACACCCAGTCTTACAGACATTGTTAAATCGACTCCGAAAGTTATTCTGAGTATGATATACTTAAGGGTATGTTACACACATTAGCACAAAACCATAATATCTCAACCGCCTGCTGGTGGCAGGGTACAAAAAGGTTTTCTTATATACAGGAATTATCAATTTTAAATGAAAAATTATGCGATAAAAATCTCTTTCTCTCATATAAATACTAGACAATGCTTACGATTTGAAAAATACCAATATTTTCTCTTGTTGGTGCAAAGTAGAGCCAAAGTGATTATTAGATAGATAGTGAAAATATTGCCAGCAGAAAGTAAAACGTAGCTAAAACGACACAGATTTTGAAATATTCATGATGGGTGTTACATGAGGAATGATAAAATTATTAAATCGACATTTACCACTTACGCCGGTGGGTAGTGGCATAATAATAATATTTGTAGAAAATTTATGAACCTATAAATTCCCTATTAGAGATATTTCAATATATTTAACATTTTCCGTTTAATGAAAAAATTATATATTCAGCCATTTTCAGCCATTAAGATGGATGTACCTAAATCAATCGTACCCGATATTAGATTGTATATTCTGTAGTATAGTATAGGAGCCATTAATGCAAATCAAATCCAGTGAAAAATAAATTCAAATTTAAAATTTAAACCTATCAAAAGGAATGTCGGAAGCCTTCTTTTCTACTTTAGGTTCTATACACGATTATATATTTGCAATCGGATGGTAATAGAATTTATTGCTTTTTTCTTTGTATTATATAGTTTGTATAAAACCTATAGATGAAGGTGAATTCCAGATTCAATGCCACTGTTTTGTGTAAATATCCTTGTGGGGTTTTTCCTGGATTAATGATTTGCATTAATTAAAAGAGAAAACAAACATTAGATATTTATTCTTGACATTTATTTATTATAATTTTTATATAAAACATTTATTATTATTTTATATAAATTTTGTTTTTGTAAATAAATTAAATATTTAATAATATTTATATATTTATATATTTGTATATTTGTATATTATTTTAATAATTTTATAAGTATGATAATAATGTGAAATCTTAACTTTTAATATTTAAATTGTTTTACTTTTTTGTAATTAAATAATTTTTATTAATTAATATTTATGTATGTATGTTGATGGTTGTTGTAGTAGTAATAGTTGTAGAAGTAGTAGTAAGTAGTATATGCAAGTATAAGAATAGAAATAGAAATATGAGCACCTTAAAACCATCATATGTCCAACTGCCTAATTTTAAGATACATGTTTGAACGTCATAGGGAAAATATTCAACATCAATTGAACAAGATGATTTATAGACGGCAGGTGGTTGCCATATAACCAATCCATTACTATGGACTGTTGCTTTAGTCATTAGAGTGACTTCATAATGCCCGTCAGCACTGGAAAAATGATAATTTAACAAAGAGCTCCTCAATTAAAAATATATATTTTTTTATTTTAGCTTTTAATAAAAATAATCAAAACTAAAGACGAAAAACTATAAATTTACAAACCCAAAACAAAAAGTAAAATTTCTTTTATTTTCTTATTTTTATATTGTTTACATCCATATTTTGTAAACAAGTAGTGAAGTACTTCGCACAAATTCTTAAAACATTGTAAATAATTGTCGTGTTTAATCACTGTTAAACTCAATTAATTTGATATTTTCATTCTCACCGAAATAAAAACAATTTACCTTCATAAACACACCCGTACACATAACTGTAAAATGTATACACTAAATACAACCGTGTATAAAGTTAAGTAATATTTATTTATTTATTTATTTATTTATTTTTACATCACATTTTAATTTATAAAAATAAGACATTTGTTGTATAGTTAATACATACATATATACATACATACACACTCTACAAGCATAATAGTTTTTTTGTTTGTTTTTCTTATTTAAGATTTAAGAAATTAGTATACTCATTGCACATTAATTGCTGGTTAATAAATACAAATATTTGGAACCGGACATAACACTGGTCATACAAAGTTAAGCATTTTCTTTTTTTAATAATTTGTTAATACTTTTTTAGTTTTTGAAATGTTTCAATAAAAATATAACAGTGAGGATTTTATATACACTTTATATTTCTATAAACGCTAATCATTTTTTACTTATGTTAACAAGAATGTACCAAGAATAAATTAAAATGAGACAAATTTCAGTTTTTTTAATCCTTTAATTACTTTAAGTAAAAACGGGTATCAAAAATATTTTTCCTTTTAGTCTTGCTTGAGCTTTTTTGTTAAAATTGGTAGACATTTTTCAATGTGTTAAATGACGAGGTCATTTTACGTCGTACTCTAGATAAATTTAACATGTTTTCAATTTAATTATTGCACCTAAAACGGTTTCATTCTGAGCATTCTATTATAAAAACTTACCATCTTTGTCCTCCCAAATATTTTTTCAGTTCAAGTCCGCACTACTATACGCGCAGTCTGTTAAAATTTTACTGGGTTTATTAAATTATGATTTGGATTCGAAACGTGGATTGACATTTTTTTCTATTGAAATGACTCAATAAGGAATGAAAATTTTACTTGTATAAATTAAATGAGTTCTTTTATTAACTGATAATTTTTTGGTAATGGTAATCCAAGAGGATAGCGGTAATAATATATTTTGATAATTAAATAATTTATCAATTAATACAAGAAATAAAGTGTTATTCAAGGTGCGCGTCGAATGTGGTGTACTTTAATTTATATTTCTATAAGCGTTTAAAAAAATTAATCACACTTTAGGTTTTCATTCAAATGCGTTGCAGAAAAAAATTATTTCTTGCAGCTAATCAGTGATATTTATTTTCTTAATATGTCTTTTATCTAAAAAAAGGGAAATTATAAAATAATAAAAACAGTACGAACCTAAAAATTGCATATTCAAAATTTATGCAATTCGCATAATATCTTCCGTGTCTTTTGAACTCAGCACATTTTGTGTGGCATAAATTGTATAAGATTCGTTAGAATAGATGTTAGTATCGCTTGAGACATTGATTTAGATTTGAGTTTATTTGCTCCAAATCGACTTTGCAGAGTCAAAATCAATTTCTCCCTTTAAAAATGCAATTGTGGTTCTCTACGGAATTAAAACCCGAGGACTGGGGTGATAAACCCAACGCTAGGATTCCATTAGCTGATAACTTATCTTTATTTATTACATATTTACATTGTCGATAATGGGAGGAAGAGAAAATTGTACCAAAGCATTACAAAATTTAATGAAAAGTTTTAGCCATCAGGGGTAAAGATAAAGAAAATTTAGGAGATATTTTTTTATTTTGTTTACAAATGATAATAGATGCATTAATTTTATGAAAAATCTAAAATTCGTGGCAAGAGTTTCTCTTTTCTCCGAATTTTTACGTTCCCTGAAATTTAAGAACAAATTTTAATGTTTAAATAAAAAATGTCTAAATTGTAGTAAAAAGTAGAAATCCTTTATTCGGGTGTGCCGAATTTTTACGAATTCTATTTAAGTACTTTAAAAGGTAGTAGCCCTTATTTGCTGCTGCCATTCCGAAATTATTTTCTTATATGGGAGCTTTGATGTTCTCAAAATTCACCACGCAAATTTACTCAAAGTGCAAAGTTATTTTAGCAGAATTCCTTTGAAATGCTAACATTTAAAAGTTGTATCAGCTTAAATTCTTTTCTGTAAAATGGAGAACTAGTAGTATATTTATTATATTTAAGACACTTTGAAAAAATTATGGTGACTTTGGATGGAATTATTATATACTAAAGTACTTTTAAAGCTTAATGATTGAGCCTAACGTGGGACCTATAATAAAAAATGGACTCTTATACATTAAATAAATAACATATGCTAAAGACAGTAAGAAAAATACTTGTACCATATTTAATAGATTTTTTATATTTAAGAGTTTTATGTGTTCAAAATATGCTCAAATGTTTATTTTGGATAAGTTCTTTGCATTGAAGCTTGTTCAAACAACCTCAAACATTTTTATTATAAACTTCACTCATGGCAAAAAACTTCAAATGTAGGACTTATAACCATTTCGATATATTTGGCTAGTAAATTTGTTTCAAAACAAGAAAGAACGGACAAACGGAAAATTTCGAAATATATTGCGAACAGATTAAAGGAAATCAATTTTATTTGATGCATTTTGATTCTGAAGATTCTGTACTAAGAATTTTAATTTTTAATTTAACTTTAACAACATGATACTAAAGATATGATAAGGAAATACTTTTCATACGTTGGAATTGGTGTAATACATCAAGTAAAATTATCATATATCTTCATGCAAAACATGTAAAATATAGTATTGTTCCATCCTAAATGGAGTATTCCCCCGCCTATAAAACTACTATTGATTAAATGCTTTAGAATATATTGCAGAAAACATAACATCAAATGTTGATATACTCTAGGTTGTAATGCAAGGTACATGGTTATAAATTTCGGAAAAGCTCTCTCGGGATCTAATTATCTATATGCTTTGTTAAAAAAGTTTTATAGCAAAATAAATAGATTATTTACTTTTGAAAAGTATAATTTTGTCTATGTAATTATTTTTGGTGTTTATTTATGTTTGAGTTGAGGCCGTTAGTTCAGAAATTTATCGTACCGACAACAGAAAGGTGGATGGACATATAAAATATTAATACACCTTCATTCACACTAATTCCTAAGTTATTTTCCAAAAGATATTTAATTTTGGTAAAGAGATACAAATGTACCACATGGAAAAAACAGGTCTCATAAGGTTATTGGAATATGCACCTTTCGGTAAGACGAGACAAAATTCATAGAAATATAAAAATAATAAATTTAAGTATTTTTCTTTCCAAAAATTATGAATTCTAATGAAAATTTCATCAAAAAAGCGTTTAGAAAAAACTTATTTGCCTCTTAATCATTATTTGAATTTTCAAATCAAATTCCTTAAATTTAAAATTTATCTCCATTTGACAAGAGCGCCACCAATATATATTTAATCGAAATAGTGCTGTTATTTATTATTATATTATAAATTAAATATTTAATTGTTATTATAAAATTATATGATTATATTATATTATATTATATTATATTATATATAATTTTTATATTATATTATATTATATTATATTATATTATATTATTATATTATATTATATTATATTATTATTATATTATATTATATTATATTATATTAATATTTTATATTATATTATATTATATTATATTATATTATATTATATTATATTATATTATATTATATTATATTATATTATATTATATTATATTATATTATATTATATTATATTATATTATATTATATTATTATATATTATATATTATATTATTATATATATTTATATTATTTATTATATTATATTATATTATATTATATTATATTATATTATATTATATTATATTATATTATATTATATTATATTATATTATATTATATTATATTATATTATATATATTATTATATTATATTATATTATATTATATTATATTATATTATATTATATTATATTATATTATATTATATTATATTATATTATATTATAATATTATATTATATATAATTATATTTATATATTATATTTTTATATTATATTATATTATATATATATATTATATTATATTATATTATATTATATTATATATATTATATAATATTTATATTATATTATATTATATTATATTATTTATTATTATTTATATTATTTATATATATTATATATATTATATTATTTATTATATTATATTATATTTTTATATTATATTATATTATATTATATTATATTATATTATATTATATTATATTATATTATATTAATATATTTATTATATATTATATTATATTATATTATATTATATTATATTATATTATATTATATTATATTATATTTATATTATATTATATTATATTATATTATATTATATTATTATATTATTAATATTATTATATATTATATTATATTATATTATATTAATATTATATTTATATTATATTATTTAATTATATTATATTATATTATATTATATTATATTATATTAATTATTATATTATATTATATTATATTATATTATATTATATTATAATTATATTATATTATATTATATTATATTTTTATATATATTTATATATATATTATATATTTATATATTATATTATATTATATTATATTATATTATATTATATTATATTATATTATATTATATATATTATTTATATATATATATTATATTATAATATTATATTATATTATATTATATATATTATATTATATTATATTATATTATATTATTATATTATATATATTATATTTATATTAATTATATATTATATTATATTATATTATATTATATTATATTATATTATATTATATTATATTATATTATATTATTATATTATATTATATATAATTATATTATATTATATTAATTATATATTTAATATATATTATATTATATTATATTATTATTATATTATATTATATTATATTATATATATTATATTATATTATATTATATTATATTATATTATATATTATATATATTTATTATATATATTATATTATATTATATTATATTATATTATATTATATATTATTTATATTTATATTAATTATTTATATTATATTATATTATATTATATTATATTAATTTATTATATTATATTATATTATATTATATTATATTATATATTTTATATATTTATTATATTATATTATATTATATTATATTATATAATTATATTTATTATATTATATTATATATATTATATTATATATATATTATATTATATAATTATATTATATTATATTATATATATTATATTATATATATTATATTATTATATTATATTATATTATATTATATATTATATTATATTATATTATATTATATTATATTATATTATATTATATTATATATATTATATTAATTATATTATATATATTAATTATATTATATTTATATTATATTATATTATATATGATATTATATTATATTATATTATATTATATTATATTATATTATATTATATTAATATAGTTATATTATATTAAATATTAATTATTTATTTATATTATATTATATTATATATTTTATTAATTATATATATTTATTATATATATTATATTTATATATTATATATATTATTTATTTATATTATATTATATTTATTATAATATTATATTTATATTATATTATATTATATTATTATATTATATTTTTAATTATATATATTATTATTTATATTATTATATTATATTAATTATATTATTTATTATATTATATATATATATTTAATTATTATTATTATATTATATTATATTATAATTTATTATATTATATTATATTATATTTTTTATTATATTATATATATTATTTATATTATATTATACTTATATTATATTATTTATATTATATTTAATTATATTATATTATATTAATATTATATTATATTAATTTATTATATTATATTATAATTATATATAATATTATATTATATTATATTATATATATATATTATATTATTATATTTATTATATTATATATATTATATATATGATATTATTATTATATTTATATTATATTATATTATATTATATATATTTATATTTATATTATATTATATTATATATATTATATTAATTATATTATATTTATATTATATTATATTTATTATATTATTTTATTATTTTATATTTATATTATATATATATATTATATTATATATATATATATATTATATTATAATTTATATATTATTATTTATATTATTTATATTATATTTATTATATTATTATTATATTATATTATATTTATTATATATTATTATATAATATTATTTATATTATATTATATTAATATTTATATTATATTATATTTATTATATTATATATATTTATTATATTATTTATATTATATTATATTTATTATATTATATATTTATATTATATATATTATATTATATTTATTATATTATATTATATTATATTATATTATATTATATTATATTATATTATATTATATTAAGTTATATTTATTATATTATATTATATTATATTTATATTTATTATATTATATAATATTAATATATTATATTATTTATATTATATATATTTATTATTATATTATTTATATTAATTATATAATATTTATATTTATATTATATATTAATATTAATTATATTATATTATTATATTATATTATATATTTATATTATATTATATTATTTATATTATATTATATATATTATATTATATTATATTATATTATTTATTATATATTATATTATTTATATTTTATATTTATTATTTATATTTTTTTATATTATATTATAATTATATTATATTTATTATATTATATTATATTATATTAATATTATATTATAATTATATATATTATATTATATTATATAATTAATTATATATATTTTATTTTTATATTATATTATATTTTTATATTATTATATTTTATATTATATTATATTATATTATATATATTATATTATATTATTTATATTATATTAATATAATTATATTATATTATATTATATTATATTATTATTATATTATATTATATTATTATATTTATATATTATATATTATATTATTATTTATATATATATTATAAATTATATTATATTATATTTATTATATTTATTATTATATATATTATTTATATTATATTATATATATTATATTATATTATATTATATTATTTTTTATTATATTATTATATATATTTATTATATTATTATTATATTATATATATTATATTATATTATATTATATTATTTATTATATAATATTATTTTATTTATATTATATTATATTATATTATATTTTTTATTTATTATATTATATTATATTATTTATATTATTTATATATTATATATTTATATTATATTATATTATTATATATATTATATTATATTATATATATTATATTATATTAATATTTTATTATATATATTATATTATTTATTATATATTATATTATATTTATTATATTATATATATTATATTATATTATATTATATTATATTTATTATATTATATTATATTATATTTATATATTATATTATATTATATTATATTATATTATATTATATTTTTATTATTAATTATATTATATTTTAATTAATAATATTATATATTAATATTATATTATATTATATTATATTATTTATATTATATATATTATATTATATTATATTATATTTATATTATATTATATTATATTAATATTATATTTATTATATTTATTATATTATATATATTTATTATTTTATATTATATTATATTATATATAATTATATTATTTTTTATATTATATTATATTATTTATATTATATTAATTTTATATATATTATATATATTATTATATTTATATTAATATTAATATATTATATTATATTATATTATATTATATTATTATATATATTATATAATATATTTATATTATATTATATTATTTATATTATATTATATTATATTATATTAATATTATATTAATATATTTTATTATATTATATTATATATATTATATTAAATATTATATTATATTATATTTATTATTTATATTATTATTATATTATATTATATTATATTTATTATAATTATATTATATTATATATATTATTATTATATATTTATATTATATTATATTATATTATTATAATTATATTATATTATATTAATATTTATATTATATTATATTATTATATATTTTATATATATTTATTTATTTATTATATTATATATTTAATATTTATTATATATATTATTTATATATATTATATTATATATATTTATTATATATTTATATTATATTATATTATATTTTATATTAATTATATTATATATATTATATTATATTATATTATATTTATTATATTATTTATATATATTAATATTATATTTATATAATTAATATATTATATTATATTATATTATATATATTAATATTATATTATATTATATTATAATTTATTTATTATATTATATATATATATTATTTATTATATTATATTATTATATTTATTTATATTATATTAATATTATTTATATTATATTATATTATTATATTATATTATATTATAATTTTTATATATATTATATTATATATATTATATTATATTTATTATTATATTTATTATATTATATTATATATATTATTTATAATTATATATTATTTTATATTATATTATATATATTATATTATATATTTATATTATTATATTATATTATATTTTATTATATTATATTATATTATATTGTATTATATTATATATATTATATTATTTATATTATATTATATTAATTAATATTATATTTATTATATTATATTATAATTATATTATATTTATTATATTATATTTATTATATATATTTATTATTTATTTATATTTATATATTTATATTATATTATATTATATTATATTATATTATATTATATTAATTATTTATATTAATTATTATATTATATATATATAATTAATTATTAATATTATATTTATATATTATATATATTAATATATTATTTATATTATTTATATTATATTATAATTATATTATATATATTAATTATATTAACTTTATATTATATTATTATATTATATTATATTATATTATATATTATATTATATTATATATATTATATTATATTATATTATTTATATATTTATATTATATTATATTTTTATTTATATTATTTTATATTACTATTATATTAATATTATATTATATTATATTATATATTATATTATAATTATATTATATTATTTATATTATATTATATATATTATTTTATTATATTATATTTTTATATTATATTATTTATTTTTATATATATTATATTATTATATTATATTATATTATATTATATTATTATATTTATTATATTATATTATATTATTTATATTATATTATATTATATTATATTATATATATTAATTATATTATATTATATTATATTATTTATTTAATTTTATATTTTTAATATTATATTAATATATTATATATATTATATATTTATAATATATTATATTATATATATTAATATTATATTATATTTATTAATTATATTATATATATTATATTATAATATTATTTATACTATATTATATTTATTATATATATGATATTATATATATTATATATATTATATTATATTATATTATATTATAGTATAATTATATTATATATATTATATTATATTAATATTATATTATATTATATTATATTATAATTAATTATATATAATTATTATAATTATATTAAAGAATATTATATTAATATTATATTATATTATATATTATATTATATTTTATT